>OY757920.1:54701303-54898803 GCA_963585895.1 Sepioteuthis lessoniana
CTCCTGGGCCATTGGCGAAAAAATATTAATATATGTAAATATAAAAATGGATGAATATACGTATACATATATATATATATATATATATATATATATATATAATGATACGTATCTATAAACAAATCATATATATATATATAAATATATATGTATATATATAAATATGTATATATATATATATATATATATATATATATATATATATATAAATACATAAATAATGATACGTATTTATAAACAAACTATATATATATATATATACACACACAAAAATCTATATTTGTAAATATATATATACAAATAATTATATATATATATATATATATATATATATATATATATATATATAACTGTATGTATACAAATTATAATATTAGTATAAATATATTTACGTATAAACATACATCCATATCTTTATACATAAAAGTAAAAGTAAATAGAGTTTCCTTTTCAATAGCTACTATACCGAGGTGTAGAGGGGGGGGCTACTCCTTTCCCTGGATTGCTTTCTTTTACCCTTGATACATACCTTATCATGCTGAGTGTTAATCAAGGAGGTATCAAGTACCATTTTTTGAGTCTTTGGTATGATTCGACCTTGGATTGAAATTTTGTCTATCGGCCCATTGGAGACCCCTCTACCAACGCCTTCTAAGATTTATAACAGAACGCGTTGCCTCTTCCCACTAAACCAATCAGACGAACACACAGATACAGACACACACATACATGTATATATATAAATATACATATATACATTCATATTAATGTACTTATATATATATATATATATATATATATATCAACACACATACATATTTATATATATATACACACAAACATACATATGTATCTATATAAGTAATTAAAGTTCGCGACCGTAGTCGAGGGTGACCCAAAGGCTCCGTTTTCATTAGTTATTACACCGAAGTGTAGGAGAGGGCACTACTCCTTTCCCTACTCCACTTTACCCTTGATCTCTACACTATAAGGGTGCGTGTTAAGCAAGGTGGTATCAAGTACTATTTCTTGAGTCTTTGATATGATTCAACCTGGGATTGAACCCTGATCTCACGGGCCATTGGCGAACACTTTAATCACTACACTATATATATATATATATATATATATATATATATATATATATATATATATATATATATATATATATATATATATATATATATATATATATATATATATATATATATATATATATATATATATATATATATATATTCTTGAGAGAGTGAGTGAAGTATTCTAGTTCGCGGTCCATTTCTCATCTTCATTACATTGTGCATTTGCGTGTTGTTTAGAGCGAGCCTCACACACTTTTAAAGAAAATTATCATTCCGTTGCAAATTGAAATGCACATTACTTTCTTCTCTAAATCAATGTATTACAAGTGTATTGCATAAATAAAAATCTTGCTATGATGGGCCGTTTTTTTCTGGGTTATATGTCTATACATAGGTACATTCATAGCGTTCCCAACTCTTTTTCAAATGTTGATTTCTTGTCAAATCATGCTTAAAATGCCGGTTCACACGAGATCACCTAAATCAAAGCAATAATGAATTCACTCATTATTTAGACGGGTAATCACATTTAAGAACTTCATGTGCCGTAAACAATCTGAGACCCATATGCAAGACCTAGCAAAGCTTAAATTCAAACTATTTTCAAAATTTTAGCCCTTGATTGATTTTATCGGCATGTCAACTCATCTCGTGTTATTTTATTCCGAAATGTTAATCGGTTTATTGTACGTTCATATACTCATTTTTGTGTCGTTGTTTCTTAAGAGGTTTTTGTTTTCACATAGTCCTATAAAAGTAAAGTAAAGTTGGCGACCTTAGTTCAGGGTAATCCGAAGGCTCCCTTTTCAATAGCTCCTACAACGAAATGTAGGGGAGGGTGCTTCTCCATTTCCAGGATTACTCCATTTTACCCTTGGTCCTCACCTTATAATGCTGTGCTAAGCAAGGCAGCATCAAGTACCATTTTTTGAGTCTTTGGTATGACTCGACCTGAGATTGAACCCCGGTCTCCTGGACCGTTGGCGAACGCTTTACTCATTAGGCCAATGGTCTGGTTACACAATCCTATGGAAAACGAATAGTATTTAACCCAGACATGGGATCGTAACAGGTATTAGCACTTCGATCAGAGTGGACCTAAAAATAATGGCAATCCCCAAATCTCCAGAGACTCGAGTCTTATGATCAAATACATTTTAATGCCACGCTCAAGTCTCCCCTTTTAGGGGAGTCGGTCTTACTCCACCCTGCAGAGGATTGTAAGTCCCGCTGACTGAGTGTTTCATAATTTTAATGTGACTGGCCATGAAATAACGAGAAAAAAACTTTTATCTCTTCTTTCTCTTCATAATCTTAAAAGAAATTTTGTCTTTCCTAGATGGTTCTTTTCTCTCCAAATATGAAATTTGGTTGTAGTTGTTATTTATTATGATTTAGCTTAGTTTGGTACAAGGCCATTAGTATAGAGCAATCAGTGAAACTCGAACACTAATAATCGTCAGCTAGACTAGCTAGTTAACCATTAAGCAACATGAAGTTCCCAAATCTCGTTCTAGTAGAACATGGTGAATTGACCAGCAAGAGAAAGTAAGACTTCATGACAGAATCTTGTCTGAGAATTCAAAATTCAAAATTCAAAATTAATTCTTAAAATGTCGGAAAATTTAAATTATAGACGCACTTTTCAATTATTATTAATGTTTAGAAGTTGGACAAGAAGTAATAACTTTAAATTTGAATTAGAATACGCCGACTGTATTCCCTGGAAAGAGGGTAAGCCCCAGACCCCCCCCCAAAGAGGGGGATCCTGAGTATAACACTGAACTGCATCTAATGGTGAGGCTCCAATTCTGAGGATCTGCGAAGAGTCTAGTACCCCTTCAATACCATTACTCCCAGGCACAGTCTGATCTAGAATGGTAGTACCTGTTAGAGTCCCATTCATGGTTCAAACAAATCATGGGAATCCCGGAGGCATAATGTCTAAAGTAATGGACTGCAGAATCGTAATGAGTGAGTTCGAATCCCAGTCGCGCTTATACATTCGCTTTTGGACCAATGCCATTGGGAAAAGTATGAACCCCCTTATCCTCCCAGCTATGGGTTAGATAGTACCGCTACGGGTCTTCTACAACGCTGGCTTTGACATTAAATGACACTGAAAGCTTGATATACCATTAAACAAATAAATTACAAACGAATAAATTAGTTTAAAAATCATTCGTATTCGATAGAACCGTATGCAAAAATCAATCAATAAATAAGTTTTCAGAAACAATTACCCGAAAATATAAATATGAACGAGATTTCCTAACTTGTAGACAGGTTGATACATCGTTAAAATCAATCATTTGTTGAATTAAAATGAAAACTACTAATTTAATCCAGTACAAAAGTAATTTCTTTCATATATATATATATATATATATATATATATATATATATATATATATATATATATATATTTGTAGTAATAATAATTAAAAAAAGAAATAAACAAAAAATTGATATTCATTCAGAAAGTATAATTCGTTCATAGTTCAATGAATTTTCATGAAATTTTTATCATTTGAATAATTAACGGGGAAAAGTGTTAGAGATTATTTCCTTATACGGTAACTTCGGTAAAACTTGTGGATCTACTAATGATACAAATAAAACTTGAAAAAAATAATGAAATTAAAAAAAAAAAAAAAGCAGAATCTTGTTAATTCTTAAATGCAAATTTTAAAAAAAGTTGAAGAATATTGAAATAAATTGAAACTTACCTGTGATACAAGCGCAAAAAACTAGTAGCAACATCTTTACTATAATTTGTGTCATTCTTGTGTCAGTCTTGCTCGCTCCCAAGACTGAGATGTACAGTGTTCCGGCTTCTCTGCCTTTTTTTACACACTGACAGTTGGGCCTGCCTGCCTGCCTGTCTGACGGGCTACCAGCTGACTTGATGTGGTCGGGGTGAAGAGTGGAAAAGGCTGATATCAAAATCGGAGTTGGGGGTGAAGTAACACACGTGGGGGATACAAGATGTTGTTGTTTAGATGGAGGGGAGGTTTACAATGGCGATACCTCGATAAGCTCTCATCTCCCAAAGAATGAAGATTTAAGTAGACGATATCATATGAGCACGACACCCTTTCTTTTAATCCCCCCTCTCCCCACAAAAAATAAACAAAAATAAAACAAAAACAAACAAAAAACAACACGCCAAAATTTCTCTCGCGTGACTGTTGCTTTCTTTCATTCTGTTTTTTTTTTTTTTTTTTTTTCTTGTCTTTCTCCTTCGCGAAGTCTTACACTCTTTCTCTTGATAGATAGATAGATAGATAGATAGATAGATAGATAGATAGATAAGGAGGAGAAGTTAATTATCAACCATTTCTGACAGAAATGTTGTTTCTTAATTCCAAGAAAAATACTAAATCGGATATGAATCAGATCGTGTTCCTTAAATTTGTTTTTTAGTGAATGGCAAGACATTCATTAACAGCCACATTCGAGTGTGAGGTGAAATAAAATAAACCAGTTCAGCTTTAGATCTTCTCTTCAAGCAGTATCAGCATTCCCTCATCTGAAGGAATCAGGACAGGTTGATTGGTTGATTTTAACGGTATGCCAACACGTCTGGGATTATTTCATGCCTAGGGGTTAGGGAATTATAAGTTAATTATAAGTTCGTATCAACCTTTTTTTGTGTAATTGTTTCTTGAGATTTTTTTCACACGATCTTGTTGAATATGAATAATTTTTAAAAAGATCTATTTGCCCTATAGATAGGACCCTAACAGGTACTACCACTTCGGGTCAGAGTGGACATGGGAGTAATATTAATGAAAGGGTACTCCACTCTTCAGAACTAGAGCTTCACCCCCAGATGCAGTTTAGTATCATACCCAGAACACAATCAGTGTATTCTAAGCCCCGAGTAAGGACTGGGTTCTTTGTCCCAGGGCATGAGGTACCCTAAAAGAGCTGAGCTATTTTTGGAACCGCCTTCAACCGTGCATTCATGTGCGTGACCTTGTGTCGCATTCTACTATTGAAGGAGGAATTGGTTAAAAAAAAACAACTTTGCTCAGATTTCAGATTTCGTGAACGCACACACACGCGCACATGCATTTCATCGGAGTAGACACCAGAAGTTTTGAATTCTTAAGATACAAGACCGTTTACCTACACGAAGATTTACATAAATGCTTACATCCCGTTTCTTTCTACTCTTTCAAAATCCCCCACTTCAATAATCTCTCTCTCTCTCTCTCTCTCTCTCTCTCTCTCTCTCTCTGCGGGCACGTGCATGCCACACGCTAACAATTAACACTTATAGGTAAATTCAATTTTTGCTGTTGGCTTAAAAATCTATTACAAAGTTAACCAAACCTCCAAATCCCCAACCACCTACATACATACATACATACATACTTGGGACCCCTGTCAGGGAACAATATTTCGTAAACTCGTCTCTTTCTTTATTCTTTAGTGTAAAGACTTCGATTCTCACTAAGCACCTCAGGAGCTCAAACTAGGTAAAATGATTTTCATGAATATGTATTGTATAAAGAAAACTTTCCTTATTCAAAGTTTAATATTTCATGTAAAATCCAAAACAATTAGGAATATAATCAATTGACCAGAAACAGATGACGATGATGAGAACGATATTATTTTTTACTCTTTGCGATTTTTTCACCTCAGTTTTAACAAGTGGTTTATCACTGAAGTCTAAGTGACAACAAGTCTCCTCAAATCTCCAGGACTCTTGAGTATTTTAGTTACCTTAACAATACTTTTGTCTTGATCCTTTATCTACTCTTCTACCCCCCCTCAATCTCTTTTCCAAGTCTTTGCAGACAGTTCCAAGTGCACCAGTTTTAACTTGTATCACCGTCACCCATATATATTTTTCAGTATTTTCAGCTCTTTTCCAAGGTCCAATTATTTGTACATCTTTTTGCTTTCCTTCATTTTCACACCATGATCTTCTTGATATTTTCCCGTCACATTGTTAGTACTATCCTCAGGAGATAACCATTTCCTCGAAGTGCAATTTTTTGTATTTCGTACAGGCTAGACTTGCCAGGTGTTTTGCTAATGTGTTTATGTATCTTTTACTTAATCATACCCAGGGTCTCCTCTATTAATGACGCAGAAGTAGTTTTAAAGTGCCATTTTTTTCAATTTTCATTTCCAGGTCTTTGTATTCATATTCTTTCACTGATATGTTATTATCTGTTCACACTGACATATCAATTAAAATATATGTTTTCCTTTAATAGTCCGTAACCATTAAACCTGGTCTATTGCCCTTTATTTTTTTCTATCAGTTTAAATAACTAAGTCCCAAATAATAGTAGCTTCTTTTGCTTCTGTTATTGGTTCTGGATGGTGCTTGAAGAATTTTTCAGATTTCTGTATTCTATAGTATTTACATATGATTTTTATTATCATTATTATAATAATTCTTCTTATTAATCTTTTTCATGCCAGCGTTTGTTGATGGTCTTTCACTGGAGACTGGGTGACAGCAATTCTTCTCAGTATTTTGTCCGATCTTAGTAATGCTGTAGTTTGAATGGTCTCGGTTCGTCCTCTGATTTCCAACTCTTCCGGTCCCCTTACAAAGCCTTTGGAGACCGTTCCGAGCGCACCAAATATAAGTGACATCACCGGCACTTTTATGTTTTATAACTTTTTTAGTTCTCTGGCAAGGTTTAAGTATTTGTCTCTCTTTTCGTTTTGTTTTTTATTTTCATTCTTACGGGAAAATCCATTTTTCGGCAGATTCTCATTGTTTTTTTGTTATATTCTTTTTTATTAATTATCACTTGGTCTGGTCATCTGACCGGGATTTATGGTTATTTATTATTATTGTCATTATTATTATTATTATTATTATTATTATTATTATTATTATTATTATTATTATGTGAGGTTTTCACATTAGCTGGTAGTGTTTTACTGGAGTCTGAATGACAGCAAGTCTCCTCAGGTCTCCGAACTCTTTTCAGTATTCTATCTGATTTTATCGATGCCGTGGTCTGAATGGTCTCGATTCTTCCTCTGATTTCCAATTCCTCCAGTGTTTTTTCAAGTGTTTATGAACCATTCCAAGTGTACTATCTACATTCAGTAACACCGTCACTATCATGTTTCATGGCTTTTTTAAGTTCTCTGGCAAGGTCAAAGTATTCTCTATATTATTATCATTATTATAATGTTGTTGTTAAACAGGAATACTTGAAGCCATTTTACTGTATGCAAATTATTTGCATTTAGTATAGTTACTTGAAGTGATTATTATTGCTATTAGTTACTCGAAACCATAAAATTGCTTATAAATTATTGGTGATAGATAATAATACTGGCGATAAATAAAAATACTTGAAACCCTATAATTGTGCAAACAAATGATTATTATTATATATGAAGAGTTACTTGAAATCATATAATTGTGTATAGATTGTTGGTATTGGATAGGAGTACTTGAAACTATACAGCTGTGCGCAAACAAATGATTATAGACATATAAAAAAGAGCAATTTAAAAAACAGCAATGAAACATTAAAAATAAAATTATGATTCCAATCAAATATTTATAAATGAATCAAATAACCCATGAGGAATTGGTATGCCGTTAAATAAACCAAAAATATAATAATGAAGAAAAAGATAGAAAGAAGTAAGGAAACAAGAAAAAAGGAGAACAACTAAGAAAATAAATAAGGAAAGAGAAAAGAAAGCGAGGCAAGAAAGAAAGAAAGAAAGAAAGAAAGAAAGAAAGAAAGAAAGGAAGGAAGGAAGGAAGCAGGACAGAAAGAGAACAAGGAAGGAACAAAGAAAAAGAAAGGAAGGAAGGAAGCAAGAAAGAAGGAAGAAAGAAAGGAAACAATGAAGGAAGGAAAGAAAGAAGGAAGGAAAGAAAGAAAAATGGAAGCAAGCAAGAAAGAAAGGAAACAAGGAAGAAAAGAAGGAAGGAAGAAAGAAAGAAAAAAATGAAGGAAGAAAGAAAGAAACAAGGGAAGAAGAAAAGAGGGAAGGAAGGAAAGAAGGAAGAAGGAAAAAAGGAAGGAAGCAAGAAAGAAGGAAGGAAGGAAGAAAGAAATGGAATAAGACAGGAAGAAAAGAAGGAAAGAAGGAAGGAAGAAAAAAGGAAGGAAGCAAGAAAGAAGGAAAAAAGAAAGGAAACTAGGAAGAAAGAAAAGAAGGAAGAGAATATAAACCAAATAATGAATCAAAATAGTATTTGTATCGACCATGTAATAAACGGTATAAACATTCACGAAAGACCATCATAGTAAATCGAACAATAAAATATTTTTGGATTATCAACCACCCTATGCAGGCGAGAAGACCAGATCTGATATTTTAAGATTTGTTAACACACGAGCCTCAGGTTGCTTACCGTGCCTGCTGTTACCCATCTCAATATTGAGTAGGATTATTGCTGCTTAACTTAGTTGATCCTTGTTATTCAGTGTTTTTTATTGGAGGCTTTTTTTCTTAATTATGTCTAATAATCTAGTTGGTTAATATTAAACTAGCAAGACCCATGAAAATTCCACGGAACAAAAAAGAAAATCAAGACTAGTTATATACGTAAGAAAAGATGATTTGCAATTTCATTACATATAAATCCTATTGTTACCTTTTCTGTAAATAATATAAAAGTAAAGTTGTCGACCTTAGTCGAGGGCGACTAGAAGGCTCCCTTTTCAATAGCTACTACACTGAGGTGTAAGGGTGTGCGCTACTCCTTTTCCTGGATTGCTCCACTTTACTCTTGATACGTACCTTATATTGCTGAGTGTTAAGCAAGGAGGTGTCAAGTACCATTTTTCAAGTCTTTGGTATGACGCGACCTGGAATTGAACCTAGGTCTCCCTGACCATTGGCGAAATATAAATTAGCAATCTATATTATACTTAATACACATATCATTTGTTAGGATTTAATTCAATCGAAATTACAAGATCAATATATAGTTGCGTATTCTATTTTGTGGATAACGGTATTGCTAGTACTGAGGAATCATCGGAGATCTTTTTCTATTTCCTTTTCCGGCTTCGACTGCATGTTGTTGGAGGTTATCAGAACTTCAGGGTTCACTGGATCTTCAGAGCATTTCAGATCTTCAGCAAACCAATATACAATGATTTATGTTTACTTAGTGAGGAGAAATGAAGTTTATCGATTTGGTGTTATTTTGCTGATTTCTTGTTGCTTTTTTTGTTATTCTCATTTCTTCAGGAGTTGGGTGGAAAGTAAAATCACCTTCCCTTTAACGTGCTTAATTTCTTCTTTTTTTTTTTTTTTTTAGTAAAAAAAGAGTTTTTTCTTTTTCTTTTGGTGTTAAAGAAGTGACGCTTTCTGGGTGTTATGACCGTAAGTCGTCGTTATTTACGCAGTTTTTCTTAGTTTGTAATACGGGTCTCGGGTTCCATAGTGGTCACCCATTTAAGTACTGAAAATGCTCATCACTGCTTAACTTCGTCGATATGATGGGAACCGATTCTTTTTGCATGATTTGAGTATAATTCTTTTTACTATAGAGCTCTCACGGAGAATTAAACTCATTAACAATGATTTTCTTGGCTTATTATCTGACCATTTTACAAAGTGAAACGCTCTAAAAAATTTTTTTTTTAAATAAGTGGAACTTAAATCTGGCACAAAGCCGAAAATACAAGGTACTTAGTGATGATGGAAATCACTATTCGGTCGTAATTGGTTCGCGAGACTAGTGTCACGTTGTCTACGACTAAGAGGAGAGAAATAAGGAATTTCCCCTACCCTTCCGTATTTGAATTAACAGGCCGCCAAAGACTGACCGTTAAAAAGAAGAATAGGAATATAAATCAATTCCTCGCGGCAGAAGTAACAAATCCAGGTCAGAATGAAAGCCAACAGATGTTTGCACTCTGTGACCGGGTGAAAGAGATAGTAGTCCGAACGATTCGCCTGGCGGAAGAAAGAAGCTAAATGATTGGCCAGAATCATAAAGTGGAAGTAGCACCCTTTTTCGCCAGCGGAAATAGGGATAAGAAAATTAATTTTCAGGACGGAGATCGCCATGAACAGATAGGCGAGTCTCATGCCAAGCTCCAGGGGAAGAAGCGACATCGAGCTCTTGGACAAGATGACAAACGCATTCAAGCCGAGCTATATAAAGTCCCGCTAGCCTGTAAAAGAGAAAATACTCCCAGAAGGAACCCGTCGAAAAGCTAAGTAAACCTTAAGACTTTCTCCCTCCACCCTTCCTAAGTACTGCAATTACACACTCTCTCTTTCTCTCTCTCTCTCTCTCAATTTAGAGAAGGGAGAAAGAAAAGAATAAGGAAGAAAGACATTTGTATATTTGATATTATCCGCTGATAATGTAGCCGACACGTTAAATATGTGTGTCCACATGTATTAAAAACCTTGTTATATTTTATATCTCTCCTCGCGTCGAAATTTATTCATTGTGCTGTCTGCCTATCAAGTTGTCTATTGCATGTTCCTTTTCAGCTTCATTCGCCTCATGTTATTCTCGCTAAATGTCTTATTTGCCTTTAAAATATTATGAACTCATAAGAGATGTATTCTTATGGACCCCCACACATGGCCGTGCAAAAGCATGACGACCAGCACGAACATACATTCACCAGCTATGTGAGGATACGGAATGTTGTCCTGAAGACCTACCTAGGGCGATGCACGATAGGGAGGAGTGGCGAGAGAGGGTCAGGGATATCCGTGCTACCAGCGCGACATGATGATGATGATATCTAAACCTAGAGGCCCATATCTTCCATTATCCTAGAGGTTGGAAGAGGTAGTGGCTTGTTGGGTGTGTGTGTAACGTGAAGAATGGAAACCCCTTGCCAGCGGCGGTCAGTCTAGCCCCAAATTAACCCCCACATAATCTGCCAGTTCCCCTACGCCCAAAAAGGGGATCTTAACTGGAACTTATTTTGCGAGGGATCAAGTGCCAGGCTGCCCCGTCTTCACAAGTGCGAAAAATAAACTCCCGTTTGGTGATAAAAATATTTAATGGCACCGTCACACTAGCTTGTTAACCACAGCACTTGAACAAGTGTCTTACCTAAACGAGATTTATACACCCCCACCCCGATGTTCGCGTGAGTTAAAGTTATCGGCTTGGTTCCAGCACCTATACCCTCGCTTAAAAGAGATAAGGGGTGGATTTATTGCTCGGTACTTGAAGCACCACTGAATGCCGATGGAATCCAAGCAATTTTTTAAACCGCCCTGTGTCACAGTTTAGCCTTGTGAAGAGCCAAATTAATATACCTCAATTAGATTTTAAGGTCAAAACTAAAATTTGCATAGGGATCTATCAGGAACAACTTTAATGAAGTCACTTTATTTTGATTATTATTATTATTATTTTGAGATCAGTTGATTCTTAAATTTTTACAATGAGTTTTAACTGTTGGATTAATTTTTGTCAGATTTTTATGTCCCAATTTATGTACACAATTCAATAAACGACCATAAATGTAGAAGTTAATTCTTGTTGGTTTATTCAATTTTATCTCCAACTGCTTGAACGCTAAGTCGGGTTGACCTAACAAAAAAGTTTAAAGAAATGTTTTGTTTAGTTTAGTACTTTCTTTGAGTCGTCAAAAAAGTTTTTTCTCTCATTCATTGGCCATTGAATTGTAGTCAATAAATTCAAATACAAAATAGTCTTCATAAATATTTACAATTATACAAAAGTCATTTCCTTATTTTTAAGAAGAAAAACTCAATTGTTTTCTTTGAAAAGAAAAACTTTCAAAACAACTTATTCATCAATTTCAAGTTAGAATCGAATTATTTTTTTTAAATGACAGTATCTACTCGAAAGTAAACTGTGATGATCTTATTATTTGCTTAGATATGGCAAACAAGCCTCTGGTTGCTTAAAGTACCTACGATTGCTTAAATGGTCACCAATCTTAGTATTGAAAAGGCTCCTCGCTATTTAACTTCGGTGATCTAACTGGAGGTGATGCTTTCAGCGTGAGTGACTGTAAGTTAAACTGTAGCGATATTGGACAATAGTTCTATGTAGTTATTTACTAAACTTAGCTTATTTGTGGCAGAAGTCAGGAAGTATGAGAATCAAGCTCACAAACAGTGGTCAACTAATCCTGCATATTAACCATTACAGCGCGTGAGATGCCCACAGTTGTTGTATGTAATTTGCATACGAAGGAATAAGATAGCGATCTAGATTTGGTTGGTTGGATTTTATGGTTTATCAACTTTTGTAGGTTATTTAATGCCAAATGAATATGATTTGTTAACACATTTTGTAAATAACAATTTTAAACAAGTCTGAGTTTATTTATTTATTTTTGCACGCAGTTAAATGGTTTCAAGTATTGCTATATAACATTCACAATTTAACATCAGTCATTTTGTTTACATACAGTTTGTAGGTAATTTTATTTTTAAGTGAGTTAGAATTAATTTGCTTGCACACAAGTATTACTATTGTTTCAACACAGTTAAATGGTTTCAATTATTGTTATCTAACACAAATAATTCTATTCAATATTAATCATTTGTTTGCGGACAATGAAATGTTTACAAATATTGCTATTTAACAATAACAGTTCTATTGAACTTTACTCATTCGTTTTCACACAATGAAGTTGTTTCAAGTATTGCTATGTATCACTAACAATTTAATTAAACATCAGTCATTTGTTTACAGAGTTATTTGATCAAACAGTTCTATTTCTAACAATTCAAATTAACATCACTCAGTTTAAATGTCAGTTATATTTGATCCACAGATTGGATCCTGTCAGGTGCTACTACTCCGGGATTGAGTGGACCTGGTAGTTATGGCGATGAAGGAGTACTCCGCATTCCCCAAATCTCCAAGGCTGAAGCCTCACCATCGGATGGTTTTGAGTCATATACAGGACACTCGTCAGGAGGGAGGTCTTACCCATCAGCAGTTATACAGTCGGTGTATTTTACACTCCAGCCGACTGGGCTGGACAGCTATCTAGTCATGTAGTAATTTTTAAATTTCAATTCTTCTGTGAGACTTCTACCTTATTGTTTGTGTTATAATGTTACCAAGTGATTTGAAACTGAATAATTCTCATCTGTTACAATTTTTAAAGATGTTACAACCCTGGCTTTTGTGAAAACTCCAAATTTGAGTTACGTGGTGCATTCAATAAGTTTCCAGACTTTTTTGTACCTGCATTTCAAATTGTCGTAGACTCTTGAAAATTCAGTATGTTATTGCTATACATCTTATGAGATGGCTGGCTAATTTTTATGATTTCAGCTTCAAATGAACAGCTACGGCAGGAATTGGAATACACCCTACTAAATCCTGATTGTCACAGCTGCTGAATTTCAAAAATGCAATCTGGACGTGAGGAAGAACGATATGCAATAAAATTCTGTTTTAAACCTGGAAAAATGCCAGAGAAACGTATGGAATGCTTCAGACTGCTTTTCGACCATCTTGCATGAATCGAGCATCAGTTTTTGAGTGGCATAAGAGATTCAAGGAAGGCATGGAGTCTGTGAGGGATGATGCGAGGTGTGGGAGGAGTAAGGAGGTCAATACACCAGAGTTGATTGGCCAAAGGGTTAGGGTTAGGGTTACTATGCTGAGGTTTTAAGGGAGTTCAGGAAGAGATTCTGTCGGAAGAGGCCAGCACTCTTTAAATCGGGTCAGTGTCATTCATTTCCAGCAGGACAATGCACCAGTCCACAACTCCATCCTTGTCACAGACTATTTGACCAAGATGAGCATCAAGACAATTTCTCACTGTCCCTATAGTCAAGACCTTGCTCCCTGTGACTTTTGGTTATTCCCTAATCTCAGAGGCTATCGTTATGAGACAATTGGGGAGATGAAAGAGGCTGTGATGAGGGTCATTGACATGATCACACAAGAGGACTTCCATGGGGCCTTCCAGAAGTTGCTGGAACGGTACAATAAGTGCATTGCAGCCGGAAGAGATTACTTAGAAGGACTAGAGTTTAATGTGAGTACTATCAATACAAGTGCACATACGAAAAAAGTCTGGAAACTTATTTAATGACCCTCGTACATCTTGTCCGTTAGACAAGTTTCACTAGTCAATTACTATTAAATAGTGAATTCGATTCTCATTAGGTTCCCCATAGTTGTGGCCTTGAGATGAATCTAACCTATGGTTAGTTTTATAAAAGACTGACAATCATGCTTAAGAATTGATTCCTTCTAGAACACCAAAGTTAAGCAGAAAAGAGCCTGCCCGGTACTCAGATAGGTGATCACTTAGAAACAGCAGGTAATGTAAGAAATCTAAAGCCTGTGTTCCAGATAAAACAAAACTTAGTGAATATCAACATCTTGTCTTGTCGGTACAAAATAAAAGAATTCTTAAAATCTGGAAAATGTCTCTCTCTCTCAGTTGTCAAGTGAATCTATCCTATTCTTTGGAATAATTGGCTCAGGAAAAAAATTCTTAAAGGAGTCTTTGCCATTATTAGTATCCCTGTAGGATTCCCTCCCTTATTTGCTAAAAAAGTTCTACTAATGACCGTCAGATAGCGACACTAGAGTGATAATAAGACGCTGGCCCTGGTACAGGCGTACTATGTTGTAGAGGGTGGATTAAAGAGATTGTAATTGTAGAATGATATAAAGAAAAAACCCTAACATGCTTTATAGAATGATTGAAAAGGTGGCGACCAAGAGAATGGATCGATAATCGAACTTATAGAATCAAATTGGAAGAATAGTTGAAAGAATCGAACCCAAATTATATGCTTTAAAGTCTGAATTCAGAAACGAAGGATTAATCTTTTCCCACGAAAAAAAATCGTTTCGGATTGGGTTTAAACAGACGGAGATATGGAGTGATAAAAAATTCAGCTTGGTATCTTTTGACCTTCCATGGATGGATACATGAAATTATGATTTAGAGGAGAAACCAGCAATTGGGTTCATTGACCTTTTGTGGCGAGAAACACATATAATCATAAGCGTGGGAAGGCATAATTAGTTTCGCCTGAGCCTAGCAGAAAAAAAGACTTCGCTTCAAAAGTTTTGCCTGGGTTTTGCAGAGAGAAATCAGTTGGAGCTTCGTATTTACAGGGAAAAGCCAGTTTCACCTGGACTTCGCAGAAGTGACCTGCCTCTCTATTAGTTTGCTTGAAAGAATTACACCGATCGGTTTCGCTTGACTCCGTTCCGAAAGACTTGCACCACACATTCACATAAACCACAAGGAACTAAAAGAAACGAGTTAGTCTTTTCCCCGTGTGACATCGTATTGTTATATAACATTGCCATTGCAACAGAGCCAAGAATAAAGGAAAAAGGC
Organism: Sepioteuthis lessoniana; assembly: GCA_963585895.1. Lineage (NCBI taxonomy): Eukaryota > Metazoa > Mollusca > Cephalopoda > Myopsida > Loliginidae > Sepioteuthis > Sepioteuthis lessoniana. The sequence goes on from OY757920.1 coordinate 54,716,683, forward strand.
GCTATTGAATTACTTGGAAGTGAGGAAGATACATAGTCAAGTCCCGACTCACCAACTTCTAATACTAGTATTAGTATATCCATGATGTACCAACACTGAATAAATGGAAGGAAAAATAAGCTCATTTATATATACAGAAACATTTAATATAGACATAATTTACATTCAAGTAGTATTGCAAATAATACGAAAACATGTCTCTACAGATAGACTATGCACATATTGTTCTATAAACAAGTAGTAAGTAAAAGAGGACAAAAATGGAAAAAGTCTAACTAGATGGTTTCCAATAAAATGATGATAGCCATACTGGCTTTACTGTAAAATAGTGAGGCAGGAGATAGAAGCAAAGAGTACGTCTTTACTGTTCAAAGAACAGAAGTAAAAGAGGATGAGAAACGTTTTTCCCAGACCGTCATGTGACAATCCACTAGGCCACCTAACAGATAGGCCCATTCTTCAAAGAAGACATTTATTGTCTCCCCGAAGCGAAAAAGACCATATTATTTTTCTTCACTGAATGACCGAGACGCCAAGACTGTTACTGGACCCTATGAGGGGTATTTTGTCTTCAGTGTATTTCAGGCACTTTTAACACAATACAACACAATATACAATATCGTAAGACTACTTGTTTACATAAAGGCATGTTTAACAAACAATTAAGGAATTCTTCTCAAATATGTAAGTCTCTCACAAACTCTCATACCTTTTAGAAACTGTACATACACACACATACATACTATAAGGAACTTCAACATACATGCCTTCAATCACTCTCTTTGTATCTCATTTATTTTGGTAATCTCTTTTCTATCTTGTTTTTTTTAATCTGACTATTGGAATGCTTAGCAAATGGGAAGATATTTAGTCGAGTTCTCACCCACCAAAGATCAATTCTAGTATTAGTATATCCGTGATATACGAATACGGAATACAATGGAAGGAAAGATAAAAACATTTAATACTTTATATGCATAATATACAAGCAGATGGCATTACAAAGAAAGAACACCTAAGGTGTCTTAACAGCTAGAATTATACACATATTGTTACATAAATAATACATGTGGAAGAGGTCCAAAATGGAAAAAAGTTCACTTGACAAGAGTAGGTAATATAGCCATATGGTTTTACTGTTCAATGATAAGGTTAGAAACAACGTCTTTACTGTTCAAAGAACAGGAAAAAAATGGGTCCCTAGGACTGTCATGTGACATCCAATGATACCCCTAACAGACATGCCAATCTTTAAAGGGGAGATAATTCTAATTGTATCCTTACACGGCAATAAAACATGTTGAGTTGTTAATTGTTCTTATATTCTATATTTCTCATTCCACTATTTTCTTCAACCAAATAGAATCCCCCCAATGTCAAACACAGGCCCTACTTCTATTCAGAATATTCAACAGGGTATACAACTCTTATGGTAGATCCTTAGTAGACCAAAAAGTAGAGAATATCTTTTTCTTGATTCATATCCTAGAAAGCGATGTCAACAACATACGTACAGTAAAGCATGGACTGCTATTGACAGGTTATTGATCATATGGAAATTTGATCTCTCTGATAAAATAAAGCGGTAATTCTTCCAAGCTGCAGCCGTGTCAGTACTATTGTATGGCTGAACTATTTGGACTCTAACGAAAATCTTTGAGGAAAAGCTAGATGGGAACAACACAAGGATGCTGCGTACTCTTTTGAACAAATCCTGGAAGCAGTACTCTACAAAACAGCAGCTATACCACCGCTTACCTCCCATCTCTCAAACTATCCAAAACACACTTGTCAAATAAGGACGAACTCATAAGCAATGTTCTATTTTGAACTCTTACACATGGAACCCTTAGCAAAAACTTACATTTATCAGCTCTATGCAGACACTGGGTTCCGTCTAAACGACTTGCCAAGTGCGATGGCTGATAGGGACGGATAGCGAGACAGATAAAGAAACCCATGCTGTCGGCATGCTTTGATGATGATGATGGGTTAGACTGAAGAGTTGTCTTTGTACAAGGTTTTTGCTGAATCTTATTGTGCAATTAATGAACAAACATTTAAGCAAGATGCAGATAAACAGGCCAAGTATGTTTCTTCACATAGAATGTGACGAGAGCAAAAAATATGCAGAATTCGGTTAATGTCAAAATCTACAGACTCATTAAAATCTAGGACGACCATTCTTTGCTTTTTTCCATTTGATAATATCGATGATTTATAATTGAAAATCTGGAGTTAGTTATATAACGTGGAGGAACACATAGTAAAGATCTGTTTATGATAAAGTTTATATCGAAGACTTTGTAAATAAAACTATTGTGACTTGTGAGACGAAGGAACATAAATAAACAAGGAAAATGATTTTGAAAGTAATCTAATATTTGAATATCATTCAGTGTTTATGAAATTCTGAATTTGATCGATCGAAAGGGGAAAAAATCAATATTGTATTTATTTGAGAGTTTTATTGCGTTATGATATATTTGGACTCTATACTGAGGTAGAACTATTTATAGTATTCGATTTATTATTATTATTATTATTATTATTATTTTTAATAATATTGTATGAAATGATTTTTAGGCCGGTAAGACAGAGGAAGATACCAGGTGACACAATTGGCATGGATATACGATTTTGGGGGGAGGGCTACTCTCTGGAAGAAGTAAAAGAAAACTTTGATAAAGAATATTGATATCGTAAAGAGAATCTAAGGAAGCGATTACTAGCGGTTTTGAATACTTAACATCTTTGATTTGGAACACTTGCCGTGGTACAGAAACACCCAAATTTGAGAAAAAAACAAACATTCGGATTGATTGATTTTAACGTCATGTCAACTCGTCTAGGGATATTTTATGCCAAGAGGTTAGGAAATAGTGCTTATATTTACATTTTTGTGTAGTTGTAGGGGGTGCAGTCCTATCGAATATGAATGATTTTCAAACAAATCTATTTGACCCGTAGATGTAAATTTAACAGGTACGACCCCTCCGGATTATAGTGGACTTGGGATTAATAACAATGAAGGAGTCTTCCATACTCACCAGAGTTTCAGAACTAGAGCCTCAACCTTCGATGCAGTTTAGCATCATTATCTAATCTCCACCAAGACAAATAACTATTTGGAGGATAGTAGTAAAACGTAGATAAAATACTCACATTACGACAGAAAAAAATCAACATACAAGATGATAAAAAAAGTATAGAGACTGAACATTTAAATCTAAATAAAGATATGTTCATAGCTGAGCGACTTACATGATAAAGTGGGAAAGAGTCAACATTTTTAAATAGAGTTTTTGATGAAAAACAGGATTGTGCAAGTGCAGCACATTTCATACTCACCAAAACATGTTCCGTGTAATCTTTTCTTATTTTCTGAATTAAAAATTTATCTCCAAGCAAGAAGTAAGGATGAGGAGCCATTACAAGAAATATAATCAAGCAGCTCCACACTATATAAAAAAAGAATTTTAGAAGTACTTTGACCAATTGAAAACTCACTGGTATAAGTGTTGGATACCAAGAAGACTATTTTCAAGAAAATCGATGCTTCATTCATGTTGTCTATCTTGATAAATACAGCCTTTTTAAATAACATGTTTCTTACATAAAATGCAATGCATGTGCACACACACAAATATAATGAAGATGTGCTCAGCATAATGGTTAATGTCATAAGAAATGGAATCCATGATCCAAGTTCAAAACCTGGACTTCGTGCTTATGTTCTAGGGAAAACCATGAATCCATCTGTTACCCACCGCCAAGCTATAGTTAAATAGTAGGGCAGAATGAACTTTTTAATCATAATAAGCCAACTAATCTAGAAGAAGGAAAATGAATTCAAATCAGCTTGACTCAGTTTAAAAATTGACCTTGTTTTGCAGATCAGTGCTCATATAGTAAATTTGATCATCTTCAGATGCTCAACAACAGCAGCCAAACTAAACCAAATATGTTTGCTGATTTTCAAGGTAGGTATGTATTACTTGGAAGATCGGTACAGCATCTTACACACCCATACACTCCTATGATTAGCCTTGTATTGATTTAATGTCACTTGCAACGGATATACCATGTAACCTTGTACTACCTGTTGCATGGTTGGAAAGTCAGCAACTAAATAAGCTCCTCAACCAGGCTCAATTGGTAGGGAGGGCCGCTAGACACTTCACAGGATTAAAAACAAGATTTTTTAAAGGGTGAATGAACTTCTCAAGAAGTCAATGGCTATCGAATAACTCTTCACCAGGACTAGGGACGTGTATCCTTAATTCCCAGAAAGAATGACCCAAACAAACTCAACTGAATGATTTAACGACAACATAGATTCTTTTAATTCTCTCTCACTATTCATCCCTGCATTTCTAGCAGTGCTAAATATGTCTTATTCCTCTTGGATGTCTTTTTGTAATGAGGGGTGAGTGGCCATATAATTGCTGTTTTGTAGGGTGCTGCTTTCAGGATTTGTTCAAAACAGCAAGTAGCATCTTTGTGTAGTTCCCATCAAGCTTTTACTCCAAGAATTTTGTTAAATTCCAAGTGGTACAGCCATACAGTAGTACTAACACGGCTACTTTTTGAGGTAATCTATCTTGCTGTTTTTTTAAAATCTGAATTGTTGACCCCTGGGTTTCAAATTTCCAGTCATGGGCTATGTTCTCCCTTTGTTCTTTTGCTTTTCTGCACTTTCTATTTACCACTATCCCCCTCTCAAAAGAGGACACTTTTCTCAGCAGCTCCTAGAACTCGGAAATATCAAAGTAACACACAAGTACGAAAACCCTGTGACACACTGACTTGGCCAGATGTTTGTACCTAAGTCACACAAACTCTTCACACAAAGGAACTGAACAGTAAATACAATGAAGGTTTTCTGGCAAGGAATATAAAATAAAACCGGAACATAAAAAGAATTGGTGTGCAAGTTTCTTTATTTTGTGAATTATCATTTTAGCAATTTATGGAACTCACATATGCAACACATACATACTAAACCCATAGAATTTAAAAAAGATTTTTGATGCTGCATTATCAATAATTGTTATTTTGACTTCTGTTTTCTTTCATCTTTTTAAATCATCAGTAAAGATAAGACTATTCATCAAATGATAAATACAGATTAAAAGGCAAAATAATTAACCAGCTGAAACACCGCCTTTTTTTTAATAGGCAAGAATAACAATTTAAAAAAATTTCAAATTATGATAAATCTTCACCTTAGAATTTCAAATCAAAATTGTTTTAGAAAGCTCAAATTTAAAAAAAAAAATTGTGGAATGATTCTAAGGAATGTTGAAAGTGTTTCATAATTCCCAGCCACACTGTATTTAACAACAAGATCTGCAATTCAAGGTGTATTCTTTCTGAGATATATTTGCTTGCAAGGTATGCCTATTTAATTACTTTATCAAATATCTTCTCCGTGGAAAGATAAGATAGAATTGAGAGATAGAGAAGAAAAGCAATTAAGAGAGATATGCAATAGACAAGTTACAACAGAAAAGGAAAAGATGAAAAGTCTAAAGAGAGGCGAGATAAAGTGACATAAACCAGAGACATAAGAAAAATAAATCAGTGATATAACTACGAGAGAAAAAAAGAAAGGGTTGTAAAGGAGGAAAGAAGAAATGTAAAATCCAAAATCATGATAAAACTGACAAATAAAAAACAATATAACTAATATAAAAGAGAGAAAGAGAAGAAAAAGATAGAGAGGAGAAGAGATAGGATCAAAGAGGAAAAGAAAAAGAGAGTAAATAGGTAAATAACAGAGGGAAAATTTGATATGTGTTAGTAAAAGAGAAAGGGTGGATGAAAGGAAGGAAAAAAAGATAGGATAAATCAAAGACAAAATAAAGGAAAGAGACAGAGAGAGGAAGGAAGAATATAGGAAAGAGTAGGAAAATGAAAGAGGGGAAAAAAAGGGATTATGAGTGAGGGATAGGACGAATGTACATCACAGAAAAAGAGGTGTACATGCAAAAGAGAAATGATGAAAGAGTAAAGGGAGAGAAGGGGAGAGAAAATTATGCAGGAGAAAGAAAGGAATAAGAGAAGATAAGAAGTGTGTATGCATGAGAGTAAATGGGAGGAATGTTCAGCAAAGAATTTGGTGTTCTTTCTCCCAGGAAGGAGTCTAGTGTCGTCTGATTGTATGTGTGTGTATATATATATATATATATATATACACACAAGGTCCAGCATGAAAAGCACTCACTGCTCCAAAGTTTATGTTTATACTTAGAATGCCAAGAGCAATTACGTCTCCAGCATTCCTCATACAATGGAGCTATGTAAACATAGGTAATAAGGCAAGATATAAAATCGGATTTGAGTATTTTTCTGAACTAAACAGTAATAAACAATTGTACGAGTTGGTTAAAAACAAAGAATTGTTTTTTACTGTTTAGCTTAGAAAAAACATACAATTGTCAATTTCTAAGCAAAGTACACCTGGTTTGAATTCAGAGTTTTTCTTTCTCCTAGATTAGTTGTCTTACCAAGGCTAAAGAGCTTAGTCCCTTCTATCTACTCATAGCTGAGAGAAATAGAAGGATTCATGCCTTCTCCAAAGGTATCAGCACAAAATAAAACACAATTAGCTGCTTCAACATGAAAAGGTGAAGAGAAAATTTTGAAAGTTAAGAGAAGGGCCACATGGATGGGTCTTGAGGGCCACAGTTTGGGGACGTCTGAGTTAATGTGTAGTCATCTTTTCTATCATCAAATAATAACAAATGAATGGTAAAATTCTACACGAGCACCTGTTCAACTTCACAGGGAAGAAAATTTTCTAGTGATGTTATTTGTGATTTAAACTAATTAGACCCTCAAATTCACTGCAATAGTTTATTTTTTGAAAACAAAAAACGAAACAAAAGCAAAATTATTTTATAAGGGGGGTTCATTTTCATATTTTAATTCAATGTAGAATGATCCCCCATTTCTGATACATAGCATTTTTTTTTTTTTGCTCCCAGGGATGTGTGGGGTTCTTTTTTAAATACTCATCCTGAAAATGAGTGGTCATTCTTCACTGAAATATAGAATGTAAAAGTAAACCCCCTTCTCCATATGAAATGTAAAATAATCTTTTTTTTAAATAAGAAATTGCAATGAGTTTTGAGAGTTTAATTACTTCAAATATAAAAAAAATCATGAGAAAATCTTTCTTCCTGGTGAACTTGGTTGGATGAACATGTATAGTAATACCGAATGAATTGTATTGATATAAGTCTGGCTAAAAAAGAAAAAAAAAGAGAATCTAAGAAAGAAAAAAGTGAAAAAAAAACTTGACTCAGAAGACAACATAAACAAGGGTATGGGATAAATCTTCCAACTTTAACCCAGAAAAAAAAATGTCAACTGAAAAAAGGAGGGTACTTGAATTCTTAGGGAAAAAAATTATGTGTCAGAAGTGGTGGGACGGATAAAATTTCCTTGGTGTTTGATAATTTTCTCTGGACTCTCAATCTAAACAGAAGAGTTTTAGCCTAAAATCTGTCATTGTTGAAATTGCCTGGAGTAAGAATATCACTTGACAATGAAATCCAGAAGCTCAGTCAAATGGCCAATTAAAGTTGACAAAGCCAATCTTGCCAAAACTTACTCATTATTTCCACTCTGTGCTGTTTACTAACAGCTGTAGAATGGTATGACAGTCAAAGCCAGGACTTCTCAAAGTGGTCTATATAGATCTCTGAAGGGGTGAATAAAAGCATAGAGGTCCACAGGAGGTTAATTTACGAGTTAGTATTCATAAACCCCTTCATAACAGAACAAGATTGCTGGATCATGTAGACAAATTGCCAAATGTCAAAAACCGAAGCAAAATATCCCAAGCTTTATGCACATTTTACTAGATTTCCAAAGTTTATATATAGTGGAATCTTTTTGGTTTGGTTTCTTTGTTAAATGGTATATTAACCATTATGAGTTATTTAATGCCAACACTCGCCTTGTAAAAGAATCAAAAGTGATAAAATTTAACCCATAACTGGAGGGATAAGAAGATTCATATCTTTCTCGAGAGTATTAGTCCAAAAGTGAATGTAATAGTGCAACTGGAGTTGGAATTTGGGTTTAGCCATGTGTACTATTTATTAAAAAAACAAGCTCTTTAAACATAGAACCTCAAACTCACAAACATTTGTGATTTCTTCAGTGCCTACCAAACCTTCCAATTAAAAAGATAATTCCAGAAGTAAAGATATGTTTGCATTTACAGTTTATTCAGTCTTTTCTCGTGTAAATTGTACTTAACACTGGTAAATAAGTGATCTTTTGTAATCTAATAAATAAGTAACTTATATGGGAGTGAATGTAAATTAAATTTGGTTACAAGAGGTGCATCAAGTAAAAAATTTGGGAAGCCCATGTCTAAACAGTCATTATATGACATTGTCAAAATTATTAAATGTTTTGCTTTTGTTTATAAATCTTTATCAACTAAGTAAAAATGATGAAGACGACTAAATTCTAATTAGTGTGAAACAAGGCAAACAATTCAATGAAATATTTATAATCTCTGAAGTTGAATATGGAAAACATGTGGCTTTTTCACATACACATTTGGCCTTCAAAGCTGGGATTTGAGTATAGTTCATCTCCATGTGTTTCTTGTCTTCATAGAGAACACAGCAAAAAAATCTAAGGTGAGCCTGATCTTTGGGATTCCAACTCTAGGGCAGTACTTCCCCCATTGTCCTAAATGCAACAATCAGATCAGTCCTGTATGACAATGATTGCAGGGACCAGGGCTATTTTCAGCCTTATCCAAAAATGCATACAAGTTCCCTTGTTCAATTGGTCATATGTTGTATACTACAGCCAAATGGATACAGGTAAGTACTGTTCACTCACTCTCACACACAGAGTACAAAAAAGGAAACATTCTTTTTATAAACTTTTTCATAAGTTTCATTAAAATTTAATTTTATATTTTCTTTTTATCCAATATTTTTCATTTTTAATTTTAATCACAATGAATCTTCCCAAGAACCTTTACTTTAGAAAATATTTTTAAAAATAGAAACTGTTAAAAAGATCATCCTGCGACTCTTTACCAAATATTTTTGATGGTTACTCATGTTAGTCACCCTTTCATTGTCATTATTTCCAGGTCCATTATGACTCAGATGGCTAGTACTTGTCAGGCTCCCATCCATGGGTTAAATAGATGTTTCAAAATTATTCATATTAGATAAGAATATGAGCAAAAAAACAAAAAAAACTCTGTAACTATTACATAAAAAATGTAAATATGAACATACAATGAACATAATTCTCTAACTTCTAGACATGAAATAACTCAAGATGAGTTGACATGTCATTAAAATCAATCAATCAATTACATCAGTCTGACACAAGGCCAAACATCAAAAAATGAGGGATGAAAGATTGTGTTGTACTAATTTTACAATACCAGATAAAAATAAAATACCCTTTAAGTTAAAACTTAGAAAATAAGAATTATTACAATTTTTAATTTTTTCATTCATTTATTTTTGATTTCTTCATTTTTGAGTGAATTTGGTTTGCAAGATGAGTTTGCAAACCATTGCACTATGATAATGCTCATTATAATCAGAAGCCATGGAGACACTTGATTTTTAGTGGGAGTATATATCTCAAAAGATCCCATATTAGAGTGTCCTGGTAGGCAAAGATGTATATTTGCTTTTGGAAAATCTTTGATTTTTATTGTTCAATTTAAGGGAAATAGAACTTGAAACTTTACTTTTCATGTTAACTTTCAAGCATAAAAGTTGACTTAAGTATCAATTTCAAGATAAAGTCTGTTCAGAAAGTAGATGACTATTTGATAGTAATGAAAAAGTAGCTTACTTAGGGCAATGATGCCTTAGTCCCCTTCAAAGTATTTTCCTTGAAAATTCACGTCTTTTTCACTTTGCAAAAAGGTCTCTAAAGTCATCTTTAAAGATTCCCATCAGCTGCCTTATCACATTCTCCTTAATCTTATCCACAGTCTGAAATCTCTAACTTTGCAAAAGTGAATTTAACTTTAGGAGGAACCAGAAGTCATAGTGAGCTAAACCTGGTGTGTAGTGGGGTTGTCAAATATGGGTGATATGATATTTTGCCAATTCAATAACCAATCGATAAACAAGCTGGGTCAATAATGTTTTACTGCAAACTAAGTAACCCCAAGGGCGGGTGTTTGTTAATGCATGAACAAGATGCCTTCTGTCTGGATATCAAATTACATCAAAGGAACGCAATCAATTCTTAAGACCTTTATAATTGTATATGGTTTATACAAACCTTGTATATAAAAGTTGTAAGTAAAGCTAAAAATTATTTTTAGCTCCAAATTTGTTTATTATTTATACTGCAATCAGGATGATATGAACACTAAATCATGAACTAAATCAATTACACTTTCTTGTTCGTCATTAAATAATTACTAACAAATATGTTGTTCAGAAATTGTTGTGTAATTAGCCTATTTGTAAACATTTTTTGAGTAAAACAGGCTTCTCTGTACACATCACAAATTCTTCTGTAAATTTCACATAGTTTGCATTTCTCAGCCAAATTTAAAATATGATGACAGACCTCTGTTCAAGTCTGGAGCACGGTTTGATTTGCTGCCATTTTGAAGAGCCTCAAAACATATTTTGCAAGCTTGAAATAATTTTTGTTATAAACCAATTCCAAACAATACAAAGTTTATGTTTATGGAAAAAATTTTGAAAAAAAGATTATCTTGCTTACTTCAAAAAAGAAATTAGCCTTATCTATTGAGTGACCCTTATATATATATATATATATATATATATATATATATTCATTCATTTAGGTGAGTTCTATTTCTGCTTGCCAAATGCTTGTTATAATAAGGTACCCTATCCCTCTGACAATAAAGATATCAGTGGATAGAAACGGCAGAGACATTTTCATTTTCCTAGTCAAGTCTTATTTTATTTGTTCCTTTGATCCTTGCAGACCTTATCATCCTGTTTAAACCTCTGGGAATCAATGTGGAAAATGATTCAACTTGTTTACCACATGGTTCAACATCATTTATAATGAGAGAGAGAGAAAAAGAAAGGGTAGTCATGTCAGACAGTCCTCCAGCTTCTTTGTTAACCAAATAAAAGAAACCTTTCTTCTCAGAGCAAAATAAGTTATCTGCTTTTCATATCAAATACAACAAATTATTTTCTAGATTCTATTACTACTTCCTTCAGATAAGTTTCACAATGAAATTGTATCTATATTGAAGAATGAATGTGTATATCACAGCAGTTTTCTAAAATTGCATTTACAGTAAAATCTGAAAATTAAAGCCACCAAAAGGGAGAAAAAGGACAAGAATTCCTCATTTGATAAAGCTTTTATCATAAAGCCATTGGAGATGCAGTCAACAACAGAATATTCCAGATTAAGATTATCTTCTGACATGCTACACAGACTGCGGATAAAGTTGTGTGCAATAGTAATTAATTAACAGTAATTTAGAACTAGGATATTTATTAATTGCTAAAGAATCCTGTTTTTATATTTTGAATTGAAAATAGCGAGAATGATAGAATACTTTGAATAAATCATGGTTATAAATTCACTGAGGTATCTGGTTTCACTTGACATTTTAAATAATTCTGTCTGATCAGTAACTATTTCATAGTTCCAAATGTACTAGGTAAGATACTTTGATATTAAATGATATATCAATATTGATATATTATAAAACTATTACTATAGTAACACTATGAACTCTCTCCTTGGGTGCACATAGTTTGGTGCAAAAATGCATATACAAGCATGTCTATATGAATATATAATCATATAGGCATAATATATGTATGCATACGTATCTGGGGTGAGTATAGTTAGTTTGTGCATATGTATGAGGATCATTAAATAAGTTTCCAGACTTTTTTGTATGGGCACTTTTATTGATAGTACACATATGAGACTCTAGTCCCCTTAGAAGTAATCTCCTCCGGCTGCAATGCACTTGTTGTACCGTTCCAGCAACTTCTGGAAGGCCCCAAGAAAGTCCTCTTGTGTGATCATGTCAATGACCTTCGTCACAACCTCTTTCATCTCCTCAGTTGTTTCCTAATGATAGCCTCTGAGCTTAGGGAATAACCAAAAGTCACAGGGAGCAAGGTCTGGACTATAGGGAGGGTGAGGAACTGTCTTGATGCCCATCTTGGTCAAATAGTCTGTGACAAGGATGAAGTTGTGAACTAGTGCATTGTCCTGCTGGAAATGACACTGACCCGATTTGAAGAGTGCTGGCCTCTTCCGACGGAATCTCTTACTGAACTCCCTTAAAACCTCAGCATAGTAACCCTAACCCTAACCCTTTGACCAATCAACTCTGGTGTATTGACTTCTTTACTCTTCCCACACCTCTCACTATCCCTCAAAGACTCCCTGCCTTCCTTGAATCTCTTATGCCACTCAAAAACTGATGCTCGTTTCATGCAAGATGGTTGAGAAGCAGTCTGAAGCATTCCATACGTTCCTGTGGCATTTTTTCCAAGTTTAAAACAGAATTTTATTGCATATCATTCTTCTAAAGTGTCCTCACGTCCAGATTGCATTTTTGAAATTCACCAGCTGTGACAATCAGGCTTTAGTTGGGTGTATTCCATTTCCTGCTGTAGTAGTTCATTTGAACCTGAAATCATACAAATTGGTCAGTCATCTCATAAGATGTATAGCAATAAGATACTGAATTTTCAAGTGTCTATGACAATTTTAAATGCCTATACAAAAAGTCTGGAAACTAATTGAGTGCACCACGTATGTACATGGATGCATGTGTAGTGTCAAAAGAAGAGCTAAACAAGTAAGGGAGGTCAGAAGATTTTAATAGATGATAAAAAAGAGAGATATTTCCTAATAGGGATGAAAGGAATATTTTAATGTCCATATCAAACAGAAATCATCAACAATACTAGTAGACAAAGGTATAATTTTTCAAAGTACTTGAGGTCTAAGCAAAAGGTGTCCAGGTTCTTTCCTAGATAACAGAGCCCCATATATTCAAGGAAGCAATCAGGAGATGAGTGGTAGGGTTGGATTGACCTTTCGATTGGAGTCAGTTACAAAAAGAACATAGTTAGCAGAGTTAGGAGCAGGTCATTAGAATGGGATAAGAAATTGAACAAGTCTTTTTCTGTTGTCCATATCACTATAGTAAAAGAATAGTACCGAAGTTCATATTCTGAAATGTCACATGCCAATAGATTTCCTTTTGGAAACAGCATAATGTTGAGGCAGAAACATCAGTTAACTGATTACATTGGGCAGGCTGCAATGAATACTGCTATACCATTAGTTATTAATATATAACTAAATCTAATAGTTTACACAAACTTTATAGTAATAATTACTTTAATAAAAAATAGAAAAATAAAAAAAATGAATAAAGATTATTTTACTTGAAACAAAGAAAAAACACTAAAGAATACCATTGTGATACAAGTCTTTAAAATATCTAACCATGACAATTCTTCAGCATGACTTATGATAAAAGCTGACTTTGCTATTCAAAATAGACATTGTTCATTAACAAATGATATCAGATAAAACATTACAATACATGATTGGTATAAACAAGGGAAGATAAATTGATGGCCAAATTGAGATTTTATCCAAAAACTAATAACAAATTTTGAAATTTAAAAAGGCATGCAATATTTCTTATGTATACTTGTTTGCATCAATAGAAAAAAATGCTAATTGCATGAACCTTTTAATAGTAAATTTTTGACTCTCTTCAAGCGAAGGGATTTTAGCCATCTTTTTTTTCTTTTTTTTTAAAAATAACTTACCTGTTCGTATAAAATCACTAAAAATGAAAATGACATAACAGAATGTGATGTATCTGTGATACTTTCTTAATACACCAATAAAAATTCATTAAAATCTATCAAATTTGCTTCTGTTCTGCCAGTAGGATTTAAAGTACACTAACTGTATCCCTTGCAGAGGAGCAAGGCCTTTCCTCAAAAAATAGGAGTGTCCTGGGTAAGACACTAAACTGCATTTAGTAGTGAGTTTGGAGTTTTAGGAAGTGTACCCATTCATTACCATAACTATCAGGTTCACTCAAGCCTGGAGTGGTAGTAGAGTCTCCTCTAGAGGTCAAATAGATCTGTTTACAAATTATTTGTATTAGATAGGAATACTTGATATTATATAACTATGTGCAAAAACTTGAAAAAAAAAACTACACCTTAAATTTAAATATAAATGTACAATGTTTGCAATTCTTTAACATCTAGGTTTTAAATAATCCCAGATAGGTTGATATGTAGTTAAAATCAATCAATCAAATTTGTCTTTAGCGACGTGCTTTAAAACATTTTGATCTTTTCTATAATATATATATATATATATATATATATATATGTGTGTGTGTGTGTGTACACACAAACTGGCTTATACATATTGAAAGTTTTCCTACCCAGAGATTTTAGATACATATATTTATGTGAAAAGCATCTTGACATTTTTATGAGGTGAGGACTGCTGATTCTTCTGTAGAAAAATAATTACAACCACAACATTTATCAAGAAGTATTTACACTTGCAATATAATTCTGCCATTTAAACTGAAGACTTTAATAAGGGGAAAATGATACAAAACTGAAAAAAATATTTGTTGGGCTTTTGTTAATTTTTGTGAATTCATAGATGTTCATAAATTATTTTATCACAATCAGTTTAATGAAATGGAAACAACTAATTGTTTGGTGCATGAATGGAGGTTTGATATGTCATTTAAACGAGTGACAAAACAGTCAATTTTATCTACTTCAGTTGCAGCAGCAGCAAACCAGAGTGCAGGGGTTATTTTTTGACATCTTTACTACATTGGCAACATATCAACAAGTTCTTCATCTGCAAAATCATCATCGACTTCTTTTCTTCGAGCAGCAGTTTTTGGACGCTCAAGCTGGGGTCCTAGTGGATCAGAATAAGAAGCATCTGTTGGAAGAGAAATATGAAATCATTAATAAAAAATCAGAAAGGAATTTCATTTCATTACAAAATGGTCAGGAATGAAAGATTCATTGGATGAACTGAATACTAAGAAGTTTATATTTCAATGCCTGGAGATATTAATTAACTTTTAACCAATTACTTTACACAGAGAGTAAAACTTATAATTGCAAAATCTACATAAAAGTGGAGTTCATAAATTTAGAGTAACTAGCAGAACTGACTGTGTTTATACTATCCTAAATTTTTATTTATATATATATATATATGCACGCACACAAATTTTCAATTATAAAACAGAACAACAATAAAATCAGGATAAAAACTTCCAATGCTGAATTTGACATTGCTAATCCTCAGGTGAGTCAGTCTTAGCATGTCTAAAGTTTATTGAATTCACGTTAATAAATATATAATCTTTGTGATTATTACATGGCTTATATAATAAGACAGGTGTTTCAATCTAGTACCAAATTACAAAGTAAATATTTACTTTCATGGTGACATTTAGCAACCAACTCTGATCTTTTATTTAGTAGATTACTTGAATTTGGAAAATTTATAGAATGGAATTATTTCTCCAAGCAGAATTTACATTTTCTCAAATCCTCATTACAAGCCTATACACTTTTTAGAATATACCACTTAACCCTCTGATTCTTTCTCAGTTTTTTTTTTTTAATATATTCCCAGATGAGTTAGTCTTGAGCTATTCTCATAGTGTTCATTTCTGAAAGAAGATCTATAATTATTGTACTTTTCTTATCTAAGTCAATCCTATATAAACCAACTATATAGGACCATTTAGCCACCATTCAGTTGGTAGCAAAATGTCACCATAAAAGAAAATATTTACTTTATAACTTGGCACCAGTTCAACCACATGACTTAATATGTTAGCCATATAATAGCCACTTGACTCAAAGATTATATATTAATTAAGTTGTATTCAACAGACTTCAGATATGCCTAGATTGGCTCGACTGTGGATCAATAATGTGAAATTCAGAATCATGAGTTTTTATCCTTTTTATTGTTATTTTATTTGGTAGTTGAAAATATCCTCATAGAAAGATAGATGTGGTACTATTTAATCCATAGCTTGGTGGGATAAGGTGGTTCATATCTTTCCTAAACATAACAGTCTGAAAGTGAATGTCACAGTGCGTCTTGCTTACTACAATGCTGCAGTCCAGCATATTAGCTATTATACCATGGGGACTCCTCCTTAGCAAAAATGGCTGTTATATATATTGCTAGTTAGGATTATATATATATATATATATATATATATATATATATATATATATATATACGTGCACATAGTACAATGGATAAACTGATGTCTAAATTATATAAAATTACATGAAAATACTTTGGAATATTATAGATCAAATTTATTCAAAGAAATCACCATTGGTTTCAACCATGGCCTCCAGACAACTTTGGAAACTCTTGTAAGCTTTTTTGACAGTTTTCTTAAATTATAAAATGATGCCATTATCTTTGCCTTCTTGCTCAACCCCACCCCATACATCAAGGAGATTGCAATCTGGGAAGTTAGGTGACTAAATGTTAAGGGTGCTGTGATCACAGAAATTTTCTCACAGCCAAGACTGGGTTCTGCTTGTGTGGTATGGTGCAGAACCCTGTTGCCAGATGTAGGGTCTTCCAGCATCAACCCTTTCGATCCACAGAAGCACTTCCTCCTCCAGGTACTTGATGTAGGCCTCTGTGTTGAATCTGAGTTTATGAAGTAATGGAGTCATAACATCACCATCACTAGTGACCAATTCAAACACCATGAGGTAGACTGGGTATTTGGTTTTCATCAATATGAATATTTCCTCAAATTGAAACCTAAACACACTGAAATCTTCATAATGGAGTTTCCAGCATGAATACGAAGCCCAACAGCATACCATTTACAAATTTCTAGAGAACTAAATAGTATCACGGTGCTGCTTTCCTCACAAACAGTGTCCAACTGACTCTAGTTTGCTGCACAAGAGACAAAACCTGAAATTGATAAAGCACAAGTGCAAAGTTAATAATAATGGCAACAATTCACCCATTGTACTCTGCATATGTATGTGTTTATATATATACATATATATAGGTACATATTGTGTGTGTGTGTGTGTGTATATATATATATATATATATATAGAGAGAGAGAGGTACATATTGCATGTATATATATATATATATATATATATATAAATATATACGAGGATCATTAAATAAGTTTCCAGACTTTTTCATATGGGTACTTTTATTGATAGTACACACATGAAACTCTAGTCCCCTTCGAAGTAATCTCCTCCGGCTGAAACGCACTTGTTGTACCATTCCAGCAACTTCTGGAAGACCCTATGGAAGTCCTCTTGTGTGATCATGTCAATGACCTTCGTCAAAGTCTCTTTCGTCTCCTCAATTGTCTCATAACAACAGCTCTGAGCTTAGGGAATAACCAATCTCTTACTGAACTCCCTTAAAACCTCAACATAGTAACCCTAACCCTAACCCTTTGGCCAATCAACTCTGGTGTATTGACTTCTTTACTCCTACCACACCTCTCATCATCCCTCACAGACTCCCTGCCTTCCTTCCTTGAATCTCTTATGCCACTCAAAAACTGATGCTCGATTCATGCAAGATGGTCGAAAAGCAGTCTGAAGCATTCCATATGTTTCTGTGGCATTTTTTCCAAGTTTAAAACAGAATTTTATTGCATATTGTTCTTCTAAAGCGTCCTCATGTCCAGACTGCCTTTTTGAAATTCACCAGCTATGACAATTAGGCTTTAGTAGGGTGTATTCCAATTCCTGCTGTAGCAGTTCATTTGAACCTGAAATCATGAAAATTGGTCAGTCATCTCATAAGATGTATAGCAATAACATACTGAATTTTCAAGAGTCTATGACAATTTAAATTCCTGCACAAAAAAGTCTGGAAACTTATTGAATGTACCATATATATATATATATATATATATATATATATATATATATATATATATATGCATTCTGCAGCCGCTTCTAAGAGGGCATTGATGAAATTCTCATATTCGTCATTTGGAGTTTGTGTTTCTGTCTTCTCCTGTAGTGCATCGAATTTGTTTCTTAGTGTTAACACATATTTATCTCTAATATCCCTGTTATTAAGCAGAGACCAGTCATAGTGTACAGTGGTTGTTGTTTGGGCCATATTCCTTCGTGGACTCAGTCGTATTTTTGCCGTGACAATTTGGTGAGCAGAGGACACAGCCTCGAAAGTGGAATATGCCTCGCAATTCAATGTGCTATTATTCCATTTCTTACTTATAAAGACATAGTCTGTGCTTTAGTATTATTTGCATAGGTGTAGGTCCATAGTTTTCCCTCCCTTTTCTGAAATTTTGTATTGAGCTGTTTGACAAATATGAGTATTTGTCAATGCCCACTTAGAAGCGGCAGCAGAATGCATACCAACTAAACAAAGAGCAAAATCTAGAGTCCCATGGATGACATTTGTGGTTAGAAAACTGCTTCCAAATGAAATAGAAACAACCCAACCAATACCAATGCCCTGAAACTTAAAAAGGCACAAAATGAATTAGCTAACATATACCTAAAAGAACAAACAAAATCAGATCAATAAGATTAGAGACTTGTTTGAAGATAGACAATCTAGGATAGCATGGCAAATGGTAAATGAAGTGAGCAGAAGGAAGAGCACTGCGAAAGCTAAACTGAAAACTAACAGCCAAGAAGAACGAATACAACTATGGAAACAACATTCCGAGAATTTACTCGGAAACCCTCTGAAAGTTACACATGAACCAATCACAAGAATTATTAGTAAACAATCAGACATCAAACTAGGACAGTTTATGTAAGAAGAACTCAACTCAGTATTAAGAAAACTTAATAGAAAAGCAGCAGAGCTTGATGAAATACCTCCAGAAGTATGGAAGACCAGGGAATTTGACGACGTACTGCTCCGACACTGTAATACCGCATATAATCAAAACACAATAGACAAAAGGCTGAAGGGATGCATCCTCCCCTTCCCTAAGAAGGGCGACCTCAAATTAGTCAAGAACTACTGAGGTATAACCCTTACATTCACCCAAGATATACAATGCTCTACTATGCAGCTGCATAGAACCCAAAATTGAGAACATACTTAGGAAGAACCAAAATGGCTTTCAGAGAAATCAATCCATGACGTCACAAATTTTGACTATCCTTTGAATTCTTGAAGGTGTATGTGCAAAAAACCTAGAGGCAACAATATGATTTGTCAATTTGGCCAAGGCCTTTGACTCCATACACAAAGAGAAGATGGAGCAAATACAACTTGCCTATGGCCTACCCAAAGAAACTGTCACAGCCATAATGATGCTATAAAGAAACACAAAAGTAAAAGTCTGCTCTCCAGATGGAGACACAGCCTACTTCGACATTGTAGCAGGTGTGCTGCAAGGGGACACATTAGCCCAATACCTCTTTATCATCTGTCTAGACTACATGCTTAGAACGTCTATTGATATAATGAAAGACAACGGTTTCAAGCTGATAAAGGAAAGAAGCAGAAGATACCCCGCACAAACAATTACGGATGCAGACTACGCCGATGACATAGCGCTTCTGGCAAATACATCTGCCCAAGCTGAAACCTTGCTACATAGTCTAGAACAAGCAGCTGCAGACATAGGCCACCAGGTCAATGCACAGAAGATGGAATACATGTGTTTTAATCAAAGAGGTGACATCTCCACACTAAACAGTAGTTCTCTGAAACTAGTAGACAAGGTCACCTACCTAGAAAGCAGTGTCTCATCAACCAAGACAGACATCAACACACAACTAGCAAAGGCATGGACAGCTATCAATAGGCTATCGGTCATATGGAAGTCAGACCAGACTGATAAAATGAAATGCAGTTTTTTCCAAGCTGTATGGATGCATTACATGGATGCTAACTAAATATATAGAGAAAAAGCTTGACAGCAACTACACAAGAATGCTGCAAGTTATATTGAATAAGTCCTGGAGGCAGCATCCGACAAAGCAGCAACTGTATGGCTACTTACCACCCATCACGAAAACTAAGTTAGATGAACCAGACATACTCCTGAGGACCTCTTTACATGAGCAAGCAAAAGTAGGATGACCAACTAGAACCTACATACAACAACTCTGTGCTGATACAGGATGTAGCCTTGAAGACCTACTGGAAGCGATGGACGATAGAGAAGGATGGCGGGAGAGGGTCAGGGAGATCCGCATTGATGGCGCGACATGATGATATATATGTTAGGGGCAGCCTAACAAACAAAAATATATAGTTGCTTTCCTTTGAATTGTGAGGGAACAGTTATTTTCCTTGACAGTTACTTTTCTGGGGATAACACCAGAAAAGGATTGCAGCCATGACAGATGCGGTGAAGACATATTGACATCATTTGGTTGTAACAAGACTTGAGCTAAGTGACTGTTTTTGGGTAGAAGCATTTCTCTACCCTACATTAAATAAACCCTTGTTAAATTCCTAGCACCCAGGTCAGTGTTTTCATTCAGTGTTCTTGAATTATTTGTACATAAAAACATAACCATATATATATATATATATATATTTGTTCTTAAAACAAGAAATTTAGAAAGAGTATTCCATTTCCATTAGATATATATATATATATAGAGAGAGAGATAGATTGATAGAAAAATAGATATTGTGTATATATCTATCTATATATAGATACATATTGTATGTGTGTGTGTATATATATATATATATATATATATAATATTTTACACACACACATATATATATATATATATATATATATATATGTAAATATGTAATATTTTATACGTGGTCCATTGACCTACTGGGTAGAGTGTTAGCTAATGGCTAGTGAGACCAGGTTCAATCCATATATAGTCATGGGTGACCTGAATGCTCCCTTTTCATTAACTACTACAGGATGCTGGGGAGAGTGCTACTCCTTTCTCTAGTTTGCTCCACTTTACCCTTCATACATACCTTATAATGCTGAGTGTTAAGCAAGGAGGTATCAAGTACCATTTTTTGCGTCTTTGACATGACTCGACCTGGGATTGAACACTAGTGTCCTGGGCCATTGGCAAAGACTCTACTGACTAGGCCGGCATATATATAAATGATACTTTTCCAATATATATTATTCAATCCAGTAAATCCAGAGTAGGGAATAATTCAATTCAGGACCAATAAAATATTCAAAAATAGAATATTAAATTTAAATAATCCTGGTAAAGAACTCAATGTAAATAAAATCCACAGAGCAAATAATTTTCTCTTAAAAAAAAACCAACACTCAGTCACATTAAGATAATAAATTTATTTCCATCCTGTTAAAAGCATTGATATAAATCAATGCTCTAAAAAATCAACAGGACTTTAGATCTGAAGAAGTACTGTTAAATTTTTAGAGCTTTGATTTATATCAATGCTTTTAACTGGATGGAAATAAATTTATTATCGTAATGTGACTGATTATTGTTTTTTTTTAAGAGAAAGAAAAAAAATCTATCAATCTATATATATATATATCTACTTTCGTGTTTTTATAGAGCATCATAATGGCTGTGGCGGTTTCTTTGGGGATACTATAGGCTAAAAGTATTTGTTCCATCTTCCCTCTGTGTATAGAATCAAATGCATTGGGGAAATCTACAAATAAGAGTGTCACCTTGAGGTTTTTTGCTCGGACTCCTTCTATGATTTGATGGATTGTCAAAATTTGTGATGTTGTGGATCAATTTCTTCAAAAACCATTTTGATCCTTCCTGAGAATTTTCTCAATTTCAGGTATATATATATATATATATATATATATATATATATATATATATATGTAGCTCTTCTCATGATATGAGCACTCTGTGTAGGCAGAAACAAATGAAAAAAAATATTCATAAAAAATTCCTTCACTAATACAGAGAATGATGTGGGCTCTGAGGTAAGATATCTGACTGACGTAAAGTCAGCCAGGTTTTGATCCAAGTTTGAACCATGTCATGTATCTGTGGATGACTATATATAACTTGTCACAAAAATTATCAATAACCAACTAGACATCAAACTAGGACAGTTTATTCAAGAAGAACTTGACCTAGCGATCTACAATCATCACAGATTCCGACAATCTGTAGAAGCTTAGGAGTTTGTGCAAAAAACCTCAAGGTGACACTCTTGTATGTAGATTTCTCCAAAGCATACACAGAGAGAAAACGGATCAAATACTTCTAGCCTACGGTCTCCCCAAAGAAACTGTGACAACCATAATGATGGTCTATAAAAACACAAAAGTAAAGGTTTGCTCAGCAGATGGAGACACAGACTTCTTTGGCATTGATGCTGATGTCTGCAAGAGGATCCATATCTGTTCATAATCAGCCTAGAGTACATACTTGGAATGTCAATAGATCTAATGAAAGAAAATGGCTTTACACTAAAAAAGGCAAGAAGCAGATGATACCCTACAGAAACTATTACAGATGTACACTACACAGATGACATAGCACTTATATATATATATATATATATATATATATATATATTTTACACACACATATATATATATATATATATATATATATATATATATATATATTACCTTTGTTCATAAAATGACAATGAATTGTTCTGATGCTTTAAAAACGTGAAAAGTAAAAATAGAAATATAAAAGAACAAGATATATAGGATTTAAATAAACATGTAAAAGATAAAGGTCTGTTTTAAAAATATTCCATTAGTGAGTACAGCAGCAATCTTTACTTGGCTAGACAGTGGTTGTAAAAATGGCTGTTTTATCTATTGTTAGTTTGGATTTTATATATATATATATATATATATGTATATAAATTGCTGATGATTCCTTATTCAAATATTGTCAAAATTGTTTCTTAACAAAGAGACAAGGTGTATTTTAAATACTGTTAGTCTGACCCAAATCTAGCAGGCCATAACTCTGGGCAATAATATTTCGGAGTGATAAACACCCAATCCTCTAATTTAACTGAAATGAATGGCATTAGTGATAATCTCTAAGTTTTCTTATCCACTTGCTCTTTCTTTTTTCTCTTGATCAGAGTAAGAGAGAGCAAGTTACAATAAGCCTCAAAAGTTCTTTAGGGGAAGATAGACAAAATGTGAGGAGGAGATAAAGCTTAAGAATGATGACACGGGAACAAATATCTGATTACACAACTGAAAAATAAGGTTAAGAAATGAATATAACTTCACTTGTTGGTATGTTATTAAATAAATGGATTAATGTGAATTTATACATGCATATGGATTTATAAACAATGGCCTCTTGACAAATATATGTATATGATGGGTATAAGTACTTTAGAAATGTAAACATTTTGGATGATAGCTTGTTTGGTAACAGTTTTAACATATATAAATAGTAAGCATACATAAAAATGGAGGTAACTGGTGTAATGGTAATTGTTGTAGGGAAATGGACACAGTGACACAAGTTCAAATCCTGAACAAGGCTAATTGCATTTCACATAGCACTAATACTCTTGGGAAAGGTACGATTCCAATTATTGTCCCACTAACTATGGGGGAATAGTAGAATAGACTGGGCTCTTTAGCTTTGGTATAGCAACCAGTGTAAGTAAGAGAAGGAAAATTCTGAATTAAAACCTGTTAAACTCTGCTTAAGAATTGACCTTGTGTCACATCCGGCTTGTATGGAGGGGTTGGTAAATACATGCATGAGAATCTAAGTTAATAAACTTGTTGGATTGTTTAGGGGGAGAAATTCCTATGTGTGTCGGCCCAGCTGTCTACAAATTGTCAGCAAATATTTACAGACTTTCCCATCAGTCGAATAGCCAATCAGAGACAAAAGTAGAACCAGTAAATTAGCCAATCAGAAGTGACTAAGTCATACATATACAATGGAAAAATAACAGAGTTTAGACTTAATGCAGCCTTGTTACTTAGGAGTGTCTTGTATCGCTCAACCAGAAACTACGCTCTACTACCTGAATTCCAATAGGTTATGAGCCAAGAGCAGCAAAACTTTTTTTTTGATGGCGATGAATCCAAGTATGAGTTGTGGGAAGTGAAGTTCCTTGGATATCTTAGAATTCAACATTTACATCAAATTATACTGTCATCAACAGATCAGAGTTATGATATTGACTTTGTAGAAAAGAATGCAACTGTCTTCGCTGATCCCATTCAGTATTTGGATGATAAAAGTTTGTAATTAGTGATAAGAAAATCACCAGACAATGGAAGAAAAGCCTTAACAATTTTAAGGGAACATTATTTGTCAAAAAGAAAGCTGAAAGTTATTTCCCTCTATACAGAGCTAACATGTTTGAGAAGATTGGAATCAGAGTCTATTACAGACTATATAATAAGGACAGAGAATATTTCTAATGCTCTGAAGGAAGCTGGAGAAGTTATAAGTGATGGACTTCTGATCCCGATGGAACTCAAAGGGTTACCTCCGAATTTTAAAACTTTTACAACAGTTATAACCCAGAAGAAGAAAACCTTAACTTTTTCTGAATTTAAAGTATGTTTAAGAAGTTATGAAGAAACAGAGTGTATGTGTTACCCCACAAATGAATCTAACAATATATTACAAATGAAGATCACATTTAAAAAGATTAACCCAAGAAATAAACCCAGAGTAAGTATGCATTCTCGCTATGATTATAAATCAACAAATTATAATTACAACAATTACCAGAAACCTCAGCATAGTAGAGAGGACTATAAAATTTCCCTCCTAGGAAAGACAAATATTATTTGTTATGTTTGTGGGAGGAGGGGACACAAAGCATTTGACTGTAGAAATAGAAGGCAAAGTGATTTTTGTCATAATATAAGAACCTATTCTAAAGGCCAAACCTATTTCTTTGCTTTAGAATATGATATTGTTTCAGACAGGACTAATTTATTAGTCAATTGTGGGGCTACCAATTATGTAATAACTGATAAGTCAAAATTTATCCATTTTGATCACTTGTACACAGTGATTTAGCTGGCTCCATACAACCCTTAGCAAAAGATGGTTATAAATATGTAATTAATTTTATTGATGACTATTCTGGCCTTACAATGTTATATTTCTTAAAACACAAGTCCGACACTTTGTTTGCTACAAAGAAATATCTAATTGAAATTGCCTCTTAAGGCCATGTAAAATGTTTACAGACAGACAATAGAATGGAGTTTACTTCTGAACCTTTTTAACAGTTACTTGTACATAATAAAATCAAACACAAGCAGTCTACTCCTTATTCTCTGCATCAAAATGGGACCACTGAACAGTCATGGCGAATTTTATTTTCTATGGCAAGGTGTTTCCTTATTGAGTTAAAATTGCCTAAAAACTTGTGGGTTTACGCATTGATGGCTTCAGCGTATATTAGAAATTGCTGTGACAATAACAACATAAGAAAAACTCCATATGAAAGTTTTACCGGTTCAAAATCAAACTTAAATAAGATGCATATTTTTGGCACAACTTGTTTTTGTTATATACAAAATAAAACAAAATTGGAACTTTGTTGTGAAAAAGGCATCTTTGTTGGCTATGATAAACTAAATCCAGCTTACTTGATTTACTTTCCGGAAACAATGGCTATTAAAAGAGTTAGATGTGTGAAATTTACTGACTCTTATGATAATAGCACAATTTTGAAACCAGATAATAATACTGAAAAACCAGAACCCTTAATAACACATAACATAAAACTGAAAGTCAACCTAAACACCAAAGGGGAGGAGCAAATAACCCGTTATCCTATCCGATAGAGAAAAAGACCTGATTTTTTTGTAGTAGAAAACGTTGAATTCGGCAGTGTTGATTACTGTTGTACTCTGTGTATGATTCCTACTAATTCCTCTGAAGCCGTAAATTCTCCAGATTCAAAAAGATGGATTTTCGCAATGAGGAAAGAATTTGATTCTTTTGTAGAAAATGATATTTTTGGATGGCAAAAGGCCCCGAAAAATAAAAATATTATCGGTAGTAGGTGGTTTTTTATGATAAAAAGTAAAAGCAACGAAGGTCATGATTATAAGGTCCGCTTTGTAGTCAAAGGCTACTCGCAAATATATGGTAAGGATTATAGAGAAACTTTCACCCCGACAACAAATATGGATTCCATAAGATTACAACTGCAAATAGCAGTCTCGTATGACTTGTTAATTCATCATACGGATGTTAAGAGTGTATATTTGAATGCCCCCTTAGACTATGAAATATATGTTGGGCTTTAAAGGTAAGAATGGTAATGTTTGGAAACTTAAAAAATTCTTATATGGGTTAAAACAGAAGGGTTGAACTTGGAATAAAACATTCCATATTTATTTAACTACACAAAATTTTGTTCAATCACCTGTCAACCCCAGCATGTACTTTCAAAATGTCTGCAATCAAATATCCATCATTTTATTATGGGTTGATAATATATTAATAGTTTTAAAAACTGAGGCACACCTTATGCAAATTAAGACAAGACTTAACTCAACATTTAAAATGACTGATCTTGGGCAATTATCTTGGTTCTTAGGAATACAATTTGAATGCGAAAATAATACTATTAAAATTAATCAATCTAGATATATTGAGAAGAAATTATCAAAGTTCGGCATGGCAGATTATAAACCACTCAACTTCATGTAAAATGGACATAATGAAAACAAGTGATGAAGTTGATTGAATAGAAAGCAAACCTTATTGTGAAACTATTGGCAGTCTAATATATATAATGGTTGCAACAAGGCCAGATATTTGTTATACAGTTACTAGGTTATCTCAAGACCTAGTAAAACCAAATTCTTTCCATTTAATAAAGGCAAAACACGTCATACATTATTTAAAAGGCACAATCAATCAGTCACTAATATTTAAGAAATCACAGAAACCCTTGTAATTGGAAGGATTTTGTGACACAGATTGGGGTAATTTAGATGACAGCAAAAGCATAAGCAGATTTTGCTTTAAATTGGCAGAAAATAACCCAATGATTTCATGGAAATCTAAAAAGCAGAATTCAGTCGCTTTGTCAATATGCAAAGTAGAATTAATAGCTATATCATTAGTAAGCCAAGAGAGTCTCATATCTTTGAGCACTATTGAGAACTATGATGGAACTTGAGTCGCTTAAGAATCCAACAACTATTTATTGTGATAATCAGTACAGTATTGTTTTGGCAAAAAACCCAGTTGTTTGTCAAAGTTCAAAACATATTGATATAAGATTTCAGTTTATACATGATGAAATAAAGGGTCGATTCTTTTAGAATACACTGAAATAGAAAAAAATGTAGCCGATGTATTCACAAAGCCAAAGACAGGAATAAAATTAAACACTTTCACAAAAATTATAGTAGGTAATTGATTCTTAACTTAGTAAATTAGGCATGAATAGCCCAGTCAACTGGGGCAGAAGAATATATCAAATGCATCTCAGGAGAGGGGTAAAACTCCCCTAAACAAGTGTACGGGATATGACAATAAACCAGCCAGCTAATCTTAACAAAAAAAAAAAAAAATTAATCACTAATCGTATTTTCGTGTCAGTTAAACAAAATTGTATTGATACTAATAAAAAAAAAAAAAAAAAAAAAAAAACCCAAACAATTAATTCATATTTTATTTTAATATGTATTTCTTTTAAAGGTGGAAAACTCCATCTTAAACCCCCAAACAGGGAGGCATGTTGGATTGTCTTTGGGGGGCGGATTCCTATGTGTGTTAACCGTCTATAAATTGTCAGCAAATATTTATAGACTTTCACATCAGTCAAATAGCCAATCAGAGACGACTTAAGTAGAACCAGTAGATTAGCCAATCAGAAGTGACTAAGTCATATATAAATAATGGCAAAATAACAGAGTCTAGACTTAATGCCGCCTTGTCACTTAGAAGGGGTATCTTGTATGGCTCAACCAGAAACAAGATGGCAACATGAATTCCAACAAAACTTGTTGATAAGAAGTAAAAATGTCATTTTGTTAAACACTTTGAGAAGAGTCATTAACATACCAAAAATTGTTCAGACAATGCTGTGACAAACACTGAAATATAAAGGAAATGTTCAAATGGTTTATTTGTTTAATGGTACATTAACTCCTTATGGGTTATTTAATATCAGAATTTGATTCATTTATAAATGTTTGATCACAATTATAACTATATTTTGAATGTTCCAATACATGTTTTTTTAAATTGCACTTTTTTATTTGTCTATAATCATTTGTTTGCACACAGTAATAGGATATAAATTATTCCTAATACAAATAATTTGCACATAGTTCTATGGTTTCAAATATTACTAACTAATACTAATGATTTATTCATAATTATATAGTTTCAAGTAAATATTTCTATTTAATAATAATCATTTTGTTTTCACGCAGATGGTTTCAAGGCACCCATAGTGTAATGGCTGCTATCATAAGAAATGAACATGGTGACCCAAGTTCTAATCCTGGATGAGTCCGCTTGCATTTCACATAGTGCTAATATTCTTGGGAAAGCTATGAATTCAACTACTCTCCCTCCAACTATGAATAAAATAGTAGAGCAGATTGGTCTCTTTAAACTTGGTATGGTAACTAGTCTAGAAGAAGGAAAACTGAATTCAAGCCTGTTAAACTCTGCATAAAAGTTGACCTTAAGTCACATCTGACACAAGCAGAGGGATTGGTAAATACATACATGGTTTCAAGTAAATAATAATAATCTTTAGTAAACAATCATAGTTTTTAGTAACTATTCTTGATAAAATTAATTTGCACACAGTTATATGATTGATTGACTTTGATGGTATGTCAACCCATGTAGAGTTATTTTATGCCTAGAAGTTAGAGAATTGTGTACATTGTATGTTTATATTTACATTTTTTTTGTGTAGATCTTACTTAGGAGTTTTTTTTTTCACATAGTTGTATGATATCAAGTATTCCTATCTAATACAAATAATTTGCACACAATTGTATGGTTTCAAGTATTCTTACCTAATACTAACCATTTTTAAACTGAACTATTTGACCCATACATGGGGCACTAACAGATACTATCACTCCAGGTCAGAGTGGACCTGTGAGTAATGGTAATAAAGAGGTACTTCACACTACCCAGAGCTCCAGAACTGGAGCCTCACCATCAATGCAGTATAGACTCATATTCAGGACACCCCTTTCTTTTGCAGTGGGGAAGGGTCTTACCCTTCTGTAGGAAATATTGTTGGCATATTCTAAGGCTTGCTAACAGGAGGAAGAAGTTCAAATGGTCAAACAATTTATGGTATGTGTATAAAAATGCTATTTTCAAGTGATACTGCTCAACAAACTAAAATGAAAATGAAAATCAGCAGGAAATGCCAGAGAAATTAGTAGAATATTTTTATAACTTCTAAATAACAAACCCTTTTTATATTATAGCCTTCACAGTGACAGTCTTTTTTCTTCTATTAAAAACAGCCTAAACCTTATCTTTTAGCATCATGGGATATCATAGAATAGAATATACAAATACTAAAGGAAAATAAACAATGACATCTGAAAAGATGGAGCAAGAAAATGTTTCCTTCCACTTTGAACCTAATACACAAATATTTAGCATATATTCTTGTTTATTTTATCAAGACAAGAAGAGACTATGTAGATGAAGAAGCCTGAAGCAATCTGTCAATGAGTACAAGCAAAAGACTGCACAAGCATTGTACCAAAAAAACATTGCATCAGCTCATCATCACATGGGTGACACAATCATCTAATAGTGTCAGGATTAATTTGAAGCATTTCACCTGCTGCTGTTGTTGTTGTAAGATAGGGTGAGGAAAATATAGCCTCACCCCAGGCAAAGATCTCTTTCAATAACAAAAGATTTAGAGAGTTTGTAAGAAGATATATGAAAACAATGACTAGATATTTTCAATGAAAAACTATCACCCTTTAAATAAATGTTTAACCCCCACCAAAATAAAACCAGGATACTTCTTTCAAAACCTTTATCTTAAATTATTTTGTAAAAGTCATATAGATAATTATTCAATCACCCAGTTTTCTATTAGTACTTGCATACTTAGTTCAAGTGGTAAAAGAGACAATCTTACACCATGAACTCTGCTTATTATCACAAATTTGTCAAGAAAAGGAAAACTTTGAAATCAACCAAGACAAAAAAATTTTAGCTATGATTTGAATTCATACTTTTTCCTTCTCCAAGGTATGGTTATGATAAACCCCACAAACCAAAATGTTTAAAATAAAACCATGAATCTCTTTCTCTCTCAACTATCATTTGAGCCATGCTATTAATCAATAACTGGACAACTTCTATGTTCCAATGATGTTTACAATAAATCATCACAAGCACTTTATTGTGAATAGTTAAACCCTTAAGCATTATAGATTTTACAAGTATATAACGATACTTATAATGTAAGTATAAAGAGTAAAAGACTAATGCTCAGACAATATAGCTAATGTGAGCAACATTAGCTTCTGCAATGACATTTTCTACAAGTTAGGCCCCCAGTTTCAAGATTTGACATCATTTTAGCAGTTTTATCATCAACGGATGACAAAAAAAAAGCAAAGAAGACTAATTCTAATTACCAATTTCTCTTGTCTTAGCCATATTCTCTTCTTCTTGTAGATCATAACCGGAACGATGACCACTGCCCATTCGTTCAGACATTCTCTGGCCAGCTCTCCCACTTGATTTCCGACTACTACTACCACTGCTGGCCCGTTCTGTAAATTTTATCAAAAAAAAATCATTAATCATAATGATAAGGTCTGGATTCAAAATCATAAAATCAATATAAGAATGGATTGAAAATAAGTCTTAGAAGCAATATTAAGAGTGTGTGTGTTGGTGTATGTGTGTGTGTGTGTGGGGGGGGTAAACAGTAGCACAAATAATGAGATAATTGAAGGAATTTTAACATCCCCTCATCCAGAAATTATAAAAACAGCTTAAAATTCTTAAATTATTAATGGAATTTGTTTAAAAACTAGTCCGGATTTTTATAAAATTGTTTCTAAATTATTTTTAAGTATTTTTCTGCATTGTTATAAAAAAAAACTTTGCAGCATCTGAATAGAGTAACATCATCCTCTAATTTTCCTCCAAATAAGAATGCATCTTATTTTGATACAAGGAAGGTATTTTCAAAGAATCTTTTAGAGGGCTCATCAACAATAGAATAAAAAAAGCATCAAATTCACAAGTGTGTTTATAGTTTCTGGACATTAAGAAATGAGCTTTAATTTAAAAATAAATAAACCACCGATCTAGGATACAGGCTATTTCTTCAACTTATCTCTAATGGTATGTTCTATTCTTGAGAATATAATAGCATGAGAGAGGGGAAATACTTCTAAGTTGATAATTTTAAAGTACATCAGATTCCACCCTATGTAAATTATATCCAACCACTTTCCAATATCCATACACTGATATTATTGTTAAGATCTGTTTTTATATTTGATGGCATTGTTTCAAAAGTCCTTTGAAAATTATTCATTGAATTTTATAAGGTGCTTCAGTGAATTAAGGTTTGCAACATTTTGTATATATATACTCACATATCATGCAACAACTTTCAGAGACCAAAATTGAAACCTTTTGCAGCTGGAAATTGTAGATATACTAGTTAGCCTAGCCTAATCCTGGCCAACTATTTACAAAGAAAATTTCTATCTTGCATATAGTGCAACCCTTAATATTAGACTAAAATTTGAGTCTCAGAAAGTTGCATGTGAGTATATATGGTATAGTAGATACAAAATATATCTCTACTCAAATGATAATATTTTAAGGTTTGGTTTCTTTGTGAGTTATCTAATGCCAAAGCCACTTCTGTAGAAGAACAGTAGTGGTACAGTTTAACCAATAGCTGGGGTGGGGGTTAAGAGGTTTATACCTGTTTCAAGGGAATTAGTTCAAAAGTGAACATAATACTGCAACTTAAGTTTGAACTAGTTTACTACAATGTTGCAGTCCAGCATGTTAACCAGTATGCCATGGCAACTCCCCCAGTAATATTCTTAGGGACAGAACCCAAATTATAAGAATTTTGATGGTTTGATTTGTAATAAGTAAATTAATCTGCTTTACTACCTTCTTTGTTGAAAACCAAATAAAACTGAGGCATAAGTAGGACTGGTCGAGACTATTTTGGTGTTAATATGAAAAGCCAGCACTTAGTGTAGAGTGAAACAGTAACTCTTCATATTTACTTCTTTGCTTACACAAAAAACATGAAAAAATATCTGTCACCAAGCAATGTAATTTTATATTTCTCGCTAAATGTATTGTTATTGAGTTTGTTTTGTTCCCCCCACTCCCCGTTGTTTCTTGAGAATCAGGCTCAAACAGGTGAATAAGCATGAAGACTGTAATCAAGTCATCCAAAGTAGCATTTTTTGGATGTGAAATGTTGTAATTAGCATGAGTTGTGATACAAGAACCCAAGAAAAGAGAAAATAAAGCTTCATATAAGAGAAACTATTGTTACCCAACATTTCACAGTAGCCAAGGACAACAGTGAATGCATGTCCCAAAGTTTTCTTAAATAACCACCACGTCCTCCTCCTCCTCCTACTGTTGTTGTTGATGATGATGATAATTGTGATAATGTTTAGAAAATACAGCAAAGAGAACACAATACAATAATTATTCAAATGATCACAATACAAAAAAGAAGATAAAAATTATTCTGAATTGAAAGTTAAAAATGTATGGCAATATGAAGTTTTTAGATATACAGGAATGCTTAGTGGTAGGAAAGATATTTAATCCCCACTCTCCAAGTACCTGTATAAGTATATGAAAGGAAAAACAAAATAAACTCATTTACACATTTAATATATACAATATACATACCAGTGGTACTATAAGAAAGAATAGATCAATATGTCCCAACAGCTAAAAGTATGCACATATTGTTTGTTCTATGAACAAACAATATGTACAAGGGGTACAGAATAATAAAAATCTTACTTGATAACTGTAGGTAATATAACCATGTGACTTTAATGTTCCCTGGCAGGGTCAGAAACATTGTCTCTAATAGTTAAAGACCAAAAGAGGTTGAGAATGGGTTCCTGGAACTGTCATATGACACATTACAAGGTGCCTAACAGACATGCCAATTCTCTAAAGAAGATAATTATTTATTGTATTCCTACAGACATTGAGACAAGTTTATTATTCATAGTATCTAATGTAAATATGAACATCATTCTCTAATCTCTAGACATAAAATAACCCTAGACAGGTTGACATACCATTAAAATCAATCAATCATAAAAACTGAAACTTGAAATGTAAGATGGCAAAAAATGACGGTTTCAATCAACAATTTAGATTCAGTTATAACTTACATGGAAAATGTCATAAACTTGTTAAACTAGAATTTTAAGGTCTGCACAATATCACAAAGTGTAAAAATATCTTAGGTATAATACTATATTTCTAGAGGTAGATTTATTTGGTTAGCTGTTTTGTGACGTTCTGGCCACCAAATTTCATATTATTCTGATATAAACAACTTCTCAAAAAAACCATGCCTGTTAATTCTTCACTGTTCTAAGACACTATTAATCTCATGAGAAAAAAGTTAAGTATTACAGAAACCTTATTTTAATCTAATAGCAGTATATCATTTTAGTTTTCAGTTGAGAGTATTTAAAATGCTGTGAAAAATCCTTTTTCTGCTTAATTGAAATATATTATTTATTCCTTTACATCTCAAATCTTACTTGCATGAATATAATTGATTGATTTTGATAACATGTCTGTGGTTGTTTTATGCTTAACGGTTGGGGAACTGTGTAGACTGTACATATATTTACATTTTTTTCTGTAGTTTTTGCATATGGTTATATGATATCAAATACTCCTATCTAATACAAATAATTAGCAAAAAGATCTATTTGACCCATAGTTGGGACCCTAACAGGTACTACCACTCCAGATCAGAGTGGACATGGGAGTAATGGCAATGAAGGGGTATTCTACGCTCTTCAGAGCTCCAGAACTGGAATCTCATCACCAGATACAATTAAAGTGTCATATCAAGAACATCTCTTTTTTGCTAGTGTGGTAGTGAGTATACAGTCAGCATATTCTAAGTTCTGTGAACAGGACAAACTGCATAAATAGGAAAATTCACCACAAAACCACAGACAAAAAAAAAAACAGAACTTTATCATCATTCCCTTTTTTATAAAATTCTTAAAATGCTTCAATTAGAAAATTATTTGAAAACGTATACTCAGAATTTATTCATCTATTCTATGTTAAAATATTTTGGTTTGATTTGGTTTCTTAGTTGAATGGCATATCAACCTTCATTAGTTATTTAATGCTAAAGTCATTCTTGTAGAAGAACAGCAATGATACTATTGTTAAAATATTTAATGATTTCATGCATATCTCAAGAGATGAGTCCCATATATAAAGACATAACCTTGCTTATAAATTGTAAACACTAACAATTATTTCTTCTTGAGTAACTGTAGGTTAGATTATCATTCTAACCAAAAAGGCTACTTACTTTCTATCAAAGTATAAATAAAAGCACAACTCACCACTTCCTGCACTTCCATCTCGACTCTCACGATGACGTCCACTTCCCCTGCGTGAGCCACTGTTAACTCTCTACAATAAAATATACATAAAAATTAGCAGACGCTACCAAATATTTTCATAATTTTAGTGGAAATTATTTCTTCCAAGTAAACATGAGATTTACTATATTTAAATAAAACTATTAAGCAAAAAAACACTGAGATATGAACATCATATACAATCATTAAAAGACATTTATTTTTCCTAAAGATTAACAGAAAATAAATTAAATGTTCTTGTATTTGCTTCATAAAATTTCATAATTTTTTTGCTAAAAAAAAACAAAAAACAAACTTACTTTTGATATTAATGATCCAAAAATCATAGAATTTAAAAAAAAATCTTATTTACATAAATTTATAGTATTCATATAAATCATGGTATTGATGGTTCCGACTACTACTACCACTGCTGGCCCGTTCTGTAAATTTTATTAAAAAAAAATTATTAATCATAATGATAAGGTCTGGATTCAAAATCATAAAATCAATATAAATAAAATAAAATCAGTCATCAAAATATTTTATTTACATAAATTTATAGTATTCATATAAATTATGGTATTGATTCTTTAGTCATCAAAATATTTTTCGGTTGTGGGGTAAGACCACCCCTCAAGAAAAGGAATATCTTTGGTATGACATTCAACAGCATTCACTAGTGAGGCACCAGTTCTGGAGACTGGAGGAGTATGGAGTACCATTTCATTACTATTATTCCTAGGTTCACACTAAACTGAAGTGATAGTATCTGTTAGGGTCCCATCTTTGGGATTAATAGATCTATTTAAAAATTATTCATATTTAGAATACACTGACTGCACCTCTTCAGAAAGGTAAGACCCCCTAATAAGTGTCCTGGATATGAAACTAAATTATCTGATGGTGAGGATTCAGCTTTGGGTAATATGGAGTATCCCTTTATTGTCATTACTCCCAGGTTTACTCTGATCCAGACTGGTAGTACCTGTTAGTATCCTATCTATGGGTCAAACATAACTGTTCAAGTTTTTTACTAGAGATTATCATTAATATCAAATTGAATTATTGGTGTTAAACAGCAATACTTGAAACTAACTGCAAACAAATGATTAATATTAAATAGAATTATTAGTTTTAGCCATACTTGAAATCATTTAACTGTGTGCAAAAAAATTATTAATACTAAATAGAATTACTTGTGTTGGATAACAATACTTGAAACCATCTGTAGGGCCCATTTTAAAATAATGTTACCAACAAATTATTCACTTACAAATTATATATATATATATATATATATATATATATATATATATAAATAAGATATGGCATTAAATAATCCACAAGGGTTGATATAAAATAAAAACACAAGCAAATAAACCAAAGTATTTAATAGGAATATTTGATGCCATATAACTATAAATCATTTGTATTAAGAATAGTAACTAGAAACTGTAATTGCTTTGTAATGATTATTATCAGTTACTTGAAATTATATAACAATTTGCAAACTGACCATTATTAAACAGAAATAACCGGACATTGGCATAATCGTGAGAGTGTTCGCCAATGGCTCGGGAGACCTGGGTTCAATCCCAGGTCAAGTCATACCAAAAACTCAAAAAATGGTACTTGATGCTGCTTTGTTTAACACTCAACATTATAAGGAATGGATCAAAAGTAAAGTAGAGCAATCGAGGGAAAGGAGTAGCGCCCTCCCCTACACCTCTGTGTTATAGCTATTGAAAAGAGATCCTTCGGGTCACCTTCGACTATAGTTGCTAACTTTACTTACTTTCATAATTATTAATATTAGATAGGAATATGTGAAACCATACAACGGTTTGGTTTGGTTTCTTTGTTTAATGGCATATCAACCTTTGTAGATTATTTAATGCCAAAGCTATTCTTCTAGAAGAACAGTAGTGGTACTATTTAACCCATAGCTGGGAGGATGAGGGGGGTTCATACCTTTCGGAAGGGTATTTGCCTGAAAGTGAATGTAATAGCACAACTGGAGTACGAACTTGCTTACTACAATTCCACAGTCCATTGCTTTAACCATTACTCCACAAGGATTCCCCCCCATACAACTGAGTGTAAATTATTTGCATCAGATGGGAATACTTGATAGCAGTGTATAAAAAACTTTTAAGAAACAACTACACAAAAAAATGCAAATATAAATGTACAATGAATGCAAATCCTTAATCTTTGGGCATAAAATAACCCAAGACAGGTTGACATGCTGTTAAAATTAATCATCAAAATATTTCCTCAGTTTTCAATGACTTAATGCCATCTTTCAGTTAAATTATGTATTTCATCATAAAAGAATGAGTCTGGTTTTGATTCAGTGAACTCTTTGAGAAATCTTTTGATATCTTGAAATTGTTCAAACTACAGACAAAATAAGGAATCTTGTATGGAATTAAACAATTGATAGCTTGAAGGTGACAGGTCTGGAGAATATGCAGCATGTACAACTTGCTATCTCTACTTTATGAACATTTGTTGCAATGTATTCATAACATAAGTACAGGTACTGTTATGCAGTAAAATTATTAGTTGATTTCCTAGTATAGAAAAGGTCTTTTCTCCTTCAGTGGGTAATTCAATCAAGCCAGTTGCTCATTGTGACATCGTGCAGTAACAGTTTATCCAAGCTTCAGCCATCTTGGGTTTATTTTATTTGTTTATAGGTCATTTAATGCTAAAATTTGATTCATTTGTAAATGTTTGATTATAATCATGACTATAATTTTAACATCCCACTGCAATGAATTTTTACCATAATTCTTTTTATTTATCTATAATAATCATTTGTTTGCAAGTATCCCTATTCAATGCTAATAATTTATAAACAATTATATGGTTTCAAGTAACTATTTCTATTTAATAATAATAATAAAAATCTCACATGAGAAGACCTGGACATGGCTAGTAAGAGAAACCTTAAGAGAGAAACTGATTCTCTTCTAATAGCAGGACAAACTACATGAAAGCAAAAATAGACAGGATGTAACAAAATAATAAGTGTAGGTTATGTGGTGATAGAGATAAAATGATCAATCGTATAATAAGTGAATGCAGCAAATTAGCACAAGAGTATAAGACCAGATATAACTGGGTGAGGAAAGTGATCCACTGGGAATTGTACAAGAAATTTAAATTTGACCATACAAATAAATGGTATATGCACAATCTGGAATCCATCCTAGAGAATGAGACACACAAACTTCTTTGGGATTTTGAGACACTAACAGATTACCTAATCTTGGGCAGAGGACCAGACCTAGTGATAGTCAACAAAAAATAGAGAACCTGCCAAATCGCGGATTTTGCCATCCCAGCAGACCATAGAGTAAAACTAAAAGAAGGTGAAAAGAAGGATAGATATCTGGGTTAGAGGACTAAAGAAGCTATGGAACATAAAGGTGACAGTGATAACAGTTGTAATTGGTGCACTTGGAAAGGATTGGTAAAGGGACCGGAAGATACAGAAATCAGAGGACATGTAGAAACCATCTAGACTACAACATTATTAAAATCAGCCAGAATACTGAGAAGAGTTGAGGAGACTTGTTGTCACTCAAACTTCAATTAAGAACCATCAGCTAATGTTGGTGTGAAAAACTCAAAGGAGTAAAATAAAAATTGTCATTCCAAGGAACCACAGAGTGGAAATAAAAGAACATGAAAAGATAGACAAATACTTAGACCTTGCCAGAGAACTAAAAAAAACTGTGGAAAATGAGGGTGACAGTGATACCAATTGTAATTGGTGTACTTGGGGCAATCACAAAAGGCTTGGAAGAAAGACTGGAGAAACTGAAAATCAGAGTAAGAATCAAAACCATCCAGACCACAGTATTGCTGAGATTAGCAAGAATACTCATAAGAATGCTGGAGAACTGTCACTCAGACTCAGACAGTGAAAGACCACCAGCTAATGCTATTGCGAAAAACTCACATAATGATAATAAAGCCTGGAAAAGAAATTAAAGGAAAAACTGAAACCATGCAGACCACAGCACTATTAAAATCAGCTAGGATACTTAGAAGACTTGCTGTCACTCAGACTTCAGAAAAAAAAAACACCAGTTAGAGTTGGTGTGAAAAACTTGCATTGAGTTAAAATAATAATAATTTGTTTTCACACAGTTATATTGTACCAAATATCCATATCTAATACAAATGATTTTCACACAGATATATGCTTTCAAACATTCCAATTCATTAGTAACTTTCAAACAGATCTATTTGACCCACAGATGGGACCCTAACAGGTGGACCTGGTAGTAATGGTATCAAAGGCGTTATGTACACTCCTCAGAGCTCCAAAACTGGAGCATCACAACTGGATATAGTTTGTTATACTTAAGACACCCTTTTTTAGGGGAGATTCTGCTCCACCAACAAGGCAAAATAATTTTGGAATACTATCAAACACAAAAGCAATTGTTACTCAGTAGATTTCATTAAGTAGAGACATTAAACACTATTCTGAATCTAGCTACAATTTTTTTCATTTTTAGATTCTTCTAATGAATCCATTTTTCTTAACCAATTTATCAATAATTTTTTTGCAAGACAATATAGTTGTTTTTATTTTTTATTTTTGGTACATTGTCTTCCAAAAGTTGCTTGAATTCAGTCAAGTTCTGAACTATTGCAGAGAAATCTTTGTCATTGAGATATAAAATCTCCATTTTTTAAACTTTGCTGTAAACCGTCCCCAACATATACTTGCACCTACTGCATCATTACCATAATATTCCTCAAGTAATTCATTACTGAGCTTTTGTTGTATGATTATGCAAATTAAACATAAAAGAGAGTAAATAGTGTAAAATATGTGCATTTTGTATCTAGTCATGATTTTTGGTGAAATAAAGTAAAATCATCACAAATAATTCTTTTTGGTCTTTCAGTCCTTGGCATATCCCTTACTTCATTTGTTGTTATATGATTTTGTGCTAGAAGAGTGTCTACTGTATGGCTTATGTTGAGCTGTCTTCTAATTTATTCCCACGACAATCCAGTACTATGCTTTCCAATAATTTGCTAATGTTGATTGACACTAAATCTTTGCCTTGGCATTATGTTATCTTTGAGTTTAGAATATTGAAAATTTGCTTTGTCAAGGCAGTTGTACAATGAAATGCTTTCTTGAGAAAGTGAATTTTTTTACATAAAAGATGTTTTATAAATGGCTCAACTTACCTGCTCTCTGAGTTCCTTGGCTTTCTCAGCTTTCTTTAACTTTGTGGCATATTCTTGTGCTTCCTTCAAACCTAAATCTGCACAGATCTTGGCCAAAAACTTGAGACCTGTAAGAAATTTAAATATAACAACTCACTTATTTACCTTAATCATTTGTGTAATATATACACACTTTGGGGTATGAAATTTAGGAAAAAAATATCTTGTATACAATATGCCTTGACTTTTTAGAATTTGTAATTGTGAACAAAATTATAAACAAGTACACATCCCAATAGCTACTTCTCTCTGACAGTATAAACGAATATAGTTACATACATGGCTGGATAAAAAGTTAATATTTAGTTCTTGTATATAATATGCACTGCAAACTTTAAGCTTAAATATCCAGAAAAACATATGCATTACAAACAAATAATTATGGTAATTCATAGAATACAAATGTGTATAGAAGAAGAAATAAAGCATATCTAATCTTGCAAATTCTCAGTAAATAAAAACAACTTACATTCAATATTTTCTGGAAATCTCTGCTGGACTTTCTTGTATGTTTCTAAAGCTTGCTGGTAATTACCACTGCGTCTGTAACAACTGGCCACCATCAACTGCCATTTACTCACATTAGGTCTGTGTACAAATGCAAAGTTAAAGTTTTACAATCTTCTCTTACTCAGTTAGTGAATGCTTATATATTACCTATAAATAATTATATTATTTCATAAGGGTGATTGATTGATTGATTGATTGATATTAACAGCTCATCTAGAGTATCTTATGCCTAGAGGTTAAGGAACTGCATTCATTGTACATTTGTTAACATTTTTTCTATAGGGGATACAGCAAATTCTAAGCCCAGCTAACAAGGTGCTATTTTATGAAATATCAGTTGTACCCTTATTAATATGAAATGATAGAGAAAATACATATATAAAAAAGACAATAACTAACTGATAAGAGCAAAAGATTCATATCTTAAAAAAAAATTAAAAAAAAACTATTTGGGAATATCTTTTTCCTAATAAACCATTGACTGTTAGCAAACAGGGCTAGATCTTTTTAATTTTACTACAGTTGTATTAATTTGCCAGTGGAAAAAATAATACAATTCAGGCAATTTACCATTTTCAAGTTTATAATAAAAATAAAAGGTAAATCATTTATAGCTAAATGCATGAAGAATGAAATAAAAAGATTTTGAATCAATTCATAATGCAAAAGAACTTTATAAATGTAAATATCATTGTTGCATAAATGAGGAAACATTTTAAAGTTATTAGATTTTAAGATTAAATATTCTTCTTATTATTAATCATATTAACCTCTTATAAAAGTCAGTTACTTACAAGTGCAACAACACTTAAGAATAATTTTTCAAAAAATTAAATTGAACAAAAGAAAGTGCCCTTTGGTTTCATCTAATCCAATATCCAAATTATTCAAGTGGGAAATTTGAAACTTTTTAAAAACAATTAGCACAGAAGAGGCTTTACAAAAATAATGTATACATAATTTAAGATTAATATATTTATCATATGTAAAAACTTCCATCCTATTTATGGGACATTAGCAGGATCTAACATATAAATATAACCATTTTTGTAAATGTTACATAAATGATACAATGCCACCTACTGGGTTAAACATAGAACAGAGAAACAATGCCACTAATCTCAAATCTCTATAATGCCCTGTCAATAAGGCTTAAACTGCACTGACTGTACTTCATATAAGGGTAAAACCCCTGCCCCTCCAAAAATTGGTGTCCTGCGTATGACACTATATTACATTTGATGGTGAGGATCCAGCTCTGGAGATGTGGGGAGTATGAAGTACTCATTCATTACTATTACTCCCAAGTTCACTTTAATGAGAGGTGATAGTAGCTGCTAGGGTTCCATCTATGGCTCAAATAGATCTTTTAAAAAATAATTTATATTTGACGTATGCAAAAAAAATCTTAAGAAACAACCCCACAAAAACATAAATATGAATATACAATACCCAAACCTTTAGACATAAAATAACCCTATACAGTTTGACAATCTGTTAAAATCAATCTTTTTAATGTTTCTTTCAAATCACTACACAAAAATAAATGAATGATTCCAATTTTATATACGAGGTGCATATGATAAGTTTCCAGACTTTTTTCGTATGGGCATTTAAAATTGTCATAGACTCTTGAAAATTCACTATGTTATTGCTATACATCTTATGAGATGACTGACCAATTTTTATGATTTCATGTTCAAATGAACAGCTACAGCAGCAATTGGAATACACCCTGCTAAAGCCTGATTATCACAGCTGGTGAATTTCAAAAATGCAATCTGACACTTTAAAGAATGATATGCAATAAAATTATTGTTTTGAACTTGGAAAAAATGCCACAGAAACGTATGAAATGCTTCGACCTTCTTGCATGAATCGAGCATCAGTTTTTGAGTGGCATAAGAGATTCAAGGAAGGAGGGCAGGGAGTCTGTGAGGGATGATGAGAGGTGTGGGAGGAGTAAGGAAGTCAACACACCAGAGTTGATTGGCCAAAGGGTTAGGGTTACTATGTTGAGGTTTTAAGGGAGTTCAGGAAGAGATTCCGTCGGAAGAGGCCAGCACTCTTCAAATCAGGTCAGTGGCATTTCCTCCAGGACAATGCACTAGTCCACAACTCCATCCTTGTCACAGACTATTTGACCAAGATGGGTATCAAGACAGTTCCTCACCGTCCCTATAGTCCAGACCTTGCTCCCTGTGACTTTTGGTTATTCCCTAAGCTCAGAAGCTGTCATTATGAGACAATTGAGGAGATGAAAGAGGCTGTGACGAAGGTCATTGACACGCTCACACTAGAGGACTTCCATGGGGCCTTCCAGAAGTTGTTGGAACGGTACAACAAATGCATTGCAGCTGGAGGAGATTACTTCGAAGGGGACTAGAGTTTCATGTGTGTACTATCAATAAAAGTGCCCATACAGAAAAAGTCTGGAAACTTATCGTATGCACCTCATACATAACATTTAATAACTAATAGTTTTATAGCTTTAAAAACCAAGAAAACTCTTTCTTATTTCACTTAATCCAATGATAACATGCATTATTAGGCAATTTTGAAAAATATTTCTTCCTGTCATTTTTTCATTCAGTAAGAAAATGCAATACAGGACAAAACTTTACTTTTTTTAGTTGTGGAAGGGGCATTTCTGAAGATGAATAAGCAGAGACAAAAGGTTAACAGATGAAAAAGAAGAGATAAGGAAGTGGGGAGGTTGGATAATGTAGTACACCTCTCTTGCCAGTCCAATGGTGCAAACAAAGAGCAGATGTATAAAATGTGTGAAATAGCATATTTGGTCTATTGACCTCCCCTCTCATGTTGCCTCCCTGTAATAGAATAGCTTTAGTAAATAGAAAACAAAAGGGATAATCCATTTGTGTGCTACAGTAAAAATGACAGCCAGTCATTGCTGATTACCAAAAAAAAATTTTTTAAGGATGGATGGTAAAAGAAACAATACAAATGGCAAGCAGAACAGTAAATCTCCTCAGTTATTTGCAGCAACAACAACTCATTTATTCTTAGACCTTTTTTTTTGTATTATTTTTTTTACAAGTGCAGAGTGAAATAA
This sequence comes from Sepioteuthis lessoniana, assembly GCA_963585895.1. Taxonomy (NCBI): domain Eukaryota; kingdom Metazoa; phylum Mollusca; class Cephalopoda; order Myopsida; family Loliginidae; genus Sepioteuthis; species Sepioteuthis lessoniana. The sequence goes on from OY757920.1 coordinate 54,760,182, forward strand.
GAAATCTACAGCCTGAAGCAATTATCCAGTCCAGAGATCTAAAGATGACGCATCTTCTCAATCCTACAAAATTCCTTTCAGTAAGATTATATTTATGTTTTTTTCTCTTCCCCAATCTGTTCTCAGTATTGTTTTTTTCAGCTGTCTTTTCAGAATATTTCAAAACTATCAATTACATTTAAATGGTTACTTTGTTTATTAGTTATTAGCAGCTCATTAATAAATCACAGCATAAATTATTCCAAAATTCTTAGTATTTATTTGTTTTATAAATATTTATTTAAAGTTCACCTTTAGCAGCACAACTAAATTACATTCTGGTTATAGAATCTACATTATAATCAATTGTGAATAAATAAAAGGAAGTACCCTAAAATAACATGATTGATTGATTTTAATGGCATGTCAACCTGTCTAGGGTTATTTTATGCCAAGAGGTGAGGGAATTGCATTCATTATATATTCACAATTACATTTTTGTGTAGTTATTTCAAAAGTTTTTTTGCACATGGTTCTATTAAATATGATTAATCTTTAAACAGGTCTATCTGACCAATAGATGGGGCCCTAACAGTTTAGGTCAGAGTTGACCTGAGAGTAATGGCAATGAAGGGATACTAAAATAACATTTATGTGCCTAAAGAAATTATGATTTGGGTGGGTGCATATGAGACCCAACACTATTAAGTTGCTAATTGGATTTATTCTCTAAATTCTAGCATTTTAACACTATTATGCTAGCAAAAATCTCACTATGGAGTGCCATTTTTGCTGTCTTACAGTGACTTACATACAAAAATTGGATTATTTTAATATAGATGAGATCAAATCAGATATTATCTTTATATTTATTAACATGATTTAAGTGTTTCAATTCAATGAATGTTTCATAACAATATTATAATAAATATATTGAAATAATGTAACTCTTCTAATTTTAAAACATCAATGATGAAAGTAACTCCAAAATGAAATAAAAATCTTGCTTGTAAGTAATCAATACTATTATAATATCATATACACATGTTGGTGCAAAAAGAAACAGTAGTGTAGCCAACAAAGCATTTATCAGATGATGACTCTGAAGTCAGGTGTGGTTTCCAGATCAAAGCATCATTACTACTAATCCAGAATGACTATCATAATACCAGCAGAATTTGTTAATTTTCTTTCACATTGTAGGAATGCTGAATCAATATACTGCCTCTTTGTATAGCCATTTGGTGTATTGACAACTTTCCAACAAGAAAGCATTATTTCAATGATGTAACTGACAAAACAACAGGTCATTACATTGAAAATGGATGAGAATAAAATTTTTATGAAATTCATGTGTGAAATCAGTGTACATGATCTCAAAAATAAATTGTTAATTCAGTGATGTTAATTTTGAATTAGAAGAGAAGAGGATAATTTCACTGGAAAGTTGAAATGTTCTACATAATTCCAATTCAAAGGACTAATTTTTTTAAACTGGTAACCCATACCAATAAAAGTAAGTTTAATTTGTGAATATTTTCTTGCTGATATTCAAAAGTTAACTAGCTATAATTAAACTGAACAAACTTGAAAGAAGGCTCTCATAGTAAAAAAAAGACAAAAATTAACAACAGTTTTATCTGTTTTATTTAATGATGTTGAAAATATATAACAGTAGCAATAATAACAGGTGTCAATCTCAGAAATTGCATGGTCACTTATAGAATGAGTAAGTGAATCCCATCACTTCCCTGGATTACATTCCATCCTCTGATTTATGTAACCAAGCTTTGGTAAAAGCAGTAGAATATTTGCTGATACAAATAACTCTTTCCTCTGTCTAACACATTAGCAAAGTCATACCACATCAAACTGATTAATGTTATCCTTGCTTACAGAGTGATAATAGTATGTCATTTCAGTGTCATAAAAGTCTGAACCTTTGAAGTTGTGAAGATACTTTTTTTTTATGTGGAGAACCAAGGTAGAATTTAATCATGTCATGCACTTAACTGCCCTTTTTTACTGAGAGGAATAAAATTAAGATAATAAAAGAAATGTTTTAGTATCTAATTTCATGGTAGCTGCTTTTTTAGTCAACTGTGAGACGTTTTGTTTATTTTTAATGAATAATGATGTATCATACATTCAAAATAACAATAAAGACAAACACCAGTAAATGTTAAGCATTTATTATAGCACTTTATATTCTCAAAATGTCACTTCCTTTATATCAACAAAATTCTGCTAAGTTGGAGAACAATTTACTTTAATCATAATCATCAATAATAATGATAATAATAATAAATTTCCTTTGAGTTGAGAAAGCTTTTTTATATATTTAAGGAAAAACGCTTTTATAAAGATTTGTTCATTTATATAAGAGAGAGAAAAGGGACAATATGAATGAGAGATCTCTTTATATAAAAATATGAAGTACCCTTAAAAGACATTTGAATAATTCTCAAAGTAATTTGTAAACTGGTTATTTTATATGTCAGATCTTATTGAAAAGCTGAAATATTCTAAAGAGAATAAAAAGGAAATCTTACTGTACAATGGCTGCTCGTTCAAAATAATGCACTGCTTTCTCTGGAAATTGAGATTCAATGTAGTAAACACCCAGCCATTCAATTACAGGAATATTGGACGGAAAATATCGATAAGACTGAAGAGAGAAAACATACATTCAGTGAAACACAGAAAATCAAAAAGTATTTGATATTTGTAAACAAATACACATATATAGGGTACAAGGATCAATTCCAAGCATATTAGTTATTTTATTATTCAAAAAAGCATAAACATTATAAATAAAATCAATTTACTTACGAGTAAACTATGACAACAATTTTAAACTAAGATTAATAGTGTACAATTAAAGTCCACATCGCAATAACTTCAGCATTAGAAAGGGAACCCAAACTGAACAATAAATCATTTAAAACTAGAAAGAAAAACCTTTCCACATAGGATTCTATTACATACAGTAGATTCCACATGGAAACTTATGGTTTTATCATTATCTATTTCTATAGCCACTTTGATTCCCTCCAACTTCAGCATGTGAGTTATCAAGTATATATCTATGACTTTTCTGACAAACTGTTTTACAGTATACATAAGGAGGTGAGCTTAGTATTGCAGTCATCATTGAAGGAAATGGGATTGGTGACCTGAATTCAAATCCTGGATGAAGCTGTTTGCATTTCTCTTCAGGATAATGTCCATAGGAAAGGCATGGATCTATCTATTCTCCTCCAAGGTATGGGTAAATAGTAAGGCAGACTGGGTTCTTAAGGTTTGACTAAGCAACTAGTTTAGGAGGAAAAAAATTCTGAATTCAAACTAGTTGTACTCCACTTAAAAATTGACCTTGTGTCACATCCTGCCTGTTGTGGAGGCAATGGATAAATATGTACGTCATATATGTCAGATATGTAATCATTTATTTAAAATTTTTGATATTCTATTCCTGTTTTTTTTTAAATCTTGCAACCATTACTGACAATGAATAAATGCTTTTTTAGTCTTTCTACACAAAATAAAAATTACAAATATAATTCTTCATTATATTTCTATTTGGGAAAACAATATACAGAAAAAAATTCTTCCCTCTCCAAATTAATACAATCAGTTGGGAGGGGAGTTGTACTATTATAAAAAGTTTTAGATATTTTTTTATTCCACTTTCAAAGAATAACACACAGAGAAATATCTGCTATATCTAATTAAGTGTGATTGGATATTCATGTTAAGCTTTTTTATACCATGGTCTATTTTAATCTTATATACAGATATTTTTCTTTTGTTCATTAAGTTTCAGGTGAGAATAATGACCATAACCTTGCACAAACCAGAATTCAGATTTGGGCTGGAGTCACATGATGCTAATGTCTTTAATCTTTAGGAATCAATCAGTTCTATAGTACCCAACTGTAAATGACTGATTACCATCAGAAGAAAAGCCATTTGCCCCATTCTCTTGGACAAAGCTTAAAGAAATGACATGAATCAAGTAGAAATCTTTTTTTTTTAATTTAAAAAACAAAAATAAAGCACACACACATACACACCACATAATTATTATGATGAAATAAATGATGATATTAAAAAATGAACAAAATATTTTCTAAAAAATTTGTTTTGTAGTGAGATTCAAATTGGTTTGTTCGATTGGGTCGGGTTTTATGATATATCAACCATTGTAGGTTATTTAATGCCAAATCCTGTTTATACATATATATTAAATATATATATTATTTTTAAACATTTTGTAGATGACATTCTTAAACAAGCCTGAGCTCTTTTTTGCTCACATTTAACTGGTTTCAAGTATTGCTATATAACAATCACAATTTAACATGTCATTTGTTTGCACACAGTTTGTTCTATTTGATCTATAGATAGGACCCTATCAGGTACTACCACTCTAGGTCAGAGTGAACTGTGAGGAATGGCAATGAAGGAGTACTCCACATTCCCCAAATTTCCAAGGCTGGAGCCTAATCATCAAATGGTTTCATGTCATATCGATGACACTCATTGGGCATCTTAACCCTTCTGCAAAGATGCAATAAGTGTATTCTACAGCCCTGGCCAACTGGGCTAGTTCCAAATTCAATTTTTGAGACACAAGAAATGATAAAATGAAACATAATTAACACATCACTTAATAAGTCCCAAGCTGAACTAATAAAACAACAACTTTTAGGCAAAATTTGACTTTATTCATCCACATAGTCTCCTTCTACGGTGATGAATTGATTCCAATGCTTCTCTAACAATTTGATACCTTTTTTTGTTGAACGATTTGTCTTTGGCCTCAAAATATGCCACAGTTTTTTATATCACTTCTTCATTGGAGCCAAATCTCTTTCCTTTGAGCATTCTTTTGAGGTCTGCAAACAGCCAGTAATCACTGGGGACCAGATTTGGAGAATAGGGTGGGTGCAGAAGCAATTTGAAGTGCAATTCATGTAGTTTTGCCATATTTGCGATCGACTTGTGACATGGTGCATTGTCTTGATGAAAGAGCACTTTTTTCTTCTTTATTTGTGACTGTTTTTGGTGATTTTTTTTCCTTCAAACACACCGATAATGCTATGTAATATTTGCTATTGATGGTTTTTCCTTTCTCAAGGTAATTGATGAATAAAATACCTTGCACATCCCAAAGTACAGAGACCAAAACCTTGCTGGCTGATGTTTATGTCTTTGGTCACTTTGGATGGCTTTCATCTGCTGGTGTCCACTCAGCTGACTGTTGACTTGTCTCCAGAGTGAAGTAGTGGATCCATGTTTTATCCATTGTCACATATTTACACAAAACCTCTTTTTTGTTGCATTGAAACATTTGCAAACAAAGCTCTGAATCTTTGACATGTTGTTTTTGATCAACTGTGAGCAAATGTGCCACCCACTTTGAACACAGCTTTCTCATTGACAAATATTCATGCAAAATGGTGAATACACAGCCTTCTGATATCTTCAACTCCTCTGCTATCTCCTGCAACTTCAATATATGATCAGCCAAAACGAGTTTTCTGATGTTTTCCAGGACAACTACTGAATTTGGGCGACCAGAGCATTCAGCATCATTTGTGTCTGTATGACCAAATTTAAAGTCAGCATTCCATCTCTTAACTGTTGTTTCCAATGGAACAGAGTTTGAATAATATTTATCAAGCCATTGCTTTGCTTGAATAGTATTTTTTCCCAATCAGAAAGCAATACTTTATCAACACATGAAATTCAGATTTTTCCATTGTTTTGAAAATTTCCAATTCACTTAAATAACTGTTACTTGTAAACTAATAATCCAATTGGGCTCAAGTTTTGACATGTGCCATTTGAACATTAGTATTTTATGAAAATATGGATTTTTTTTTATTAGTGGTGCCATCTATATGTCAGGCCCGGGACTTATTGAATGATGTGTTATTTCATAACAACTTAAACTTTTCAAAATAAAATTATTTCTAAAAGCTGCACAAATGGCAAACACCCTATACAATAATAAAATCTGATGATAATACCTAGGTACAAACTTAATCACTTTCTAGCCTTGATAAATAACTAGTCCAAGAGAGAGATAACTGAATTAAAAAGCAGGATCTAGAGTTCCCATAGCACTCCAACATTTTCTTTAACCTTATTCTGACAATTCTTCTAATGACCCTGGTACTAAACTATATTGGTCATTTTCTTGGATAACAGTGGTGAAGAGAGGAGAGATTTTCTGCTTGGACAACTGCCAGTCTTCCATACAACCTTGCATAGGCCTGTGTCCAGATGCAGATGCAGATCTATGATCTTGAAAGATTAATGGATGCTACCATGTACATATATTTTATTATATTCACAGGTTTAAATCTCTACAATTAATTATGATATTTACAATAGATATTTTATATGAATCTATAGTCTAAAATTTGTGAAAAATGAAGTTATTACTGAATAATCATAATTCTCTATAAACATTTTTTAAAAATTGATCAAGCAAATGGATCAAAGAATACAAAGAAGCATTTAAGTGAGCTTATACAATGTAAATGTGATATGCAAGTGAAAGTAATTGTTACAGAGAGAAACAAGAAGTTGTACATTCCTACCCAACAAACCTCCAATCATACCATTCCAAGAAATTCTTGAAGGAATAGGGTAGGGGTTTCAAGAAAAGGAGGCAGGATTACTTGACATTTCTAACACAATTCTTTCTAAATGAATAACTACTTGAAGCAGAAAGAAATCACATCCATTGTTACATACAAATCAGAATTACCATAACAAGAGCATAAAAATAGAATTATTTTACAACTTTTTTCACTGGTGTTATTGGGTTGGTTTGTGCTAAGGAGGATATTTAGACAAACCCCCAATAACTAAGGTCCAATATCAACATTAGTATATCCAATGATACACTAAGACTAAATGGAAGGAGAGATAAGATCAGCTCATTTACACACATATAAATATTTAATACATACATACATACATACATACATAAACGTACAAGAAATACTGACAAAAATACACAGACCAAGTCTCAACAGATGAAATATGTACATATTGTACTATGAATAAGCAGTATATGAAAGGGGACAAAAAATCATAAAAGTCTTACTGGAGTTTGGGGTCAATTAATTATATGGTAAAGCCATGCTAACTTTATGTTTAAATTCTGATGTAAGAGATAATGTTATTTGCTATGTGGTATGACAAAGTCTGTTCAATAAGCAGAGATAAAAAGGCATGATTTAATTGTTCAAAGATTGGGGACAAAAGAGGCCAATATGGATCATGGTATTCTCATGTGTCCAAAGGACCCACATCTAATACTTAAGGGAGACAATTATTTATTACAGTTTCATAGAATTTATAAATATAGATAATTAACAATCAAATTTAAACCCACAGCTAGTATAATGAGTCATTTTAAATCTTTACCTCTAGTTACAGAATGTCATCTTTCAGCAATATTGGCAACATGTCTAGCACCCCAATCATTAAATATTGACACTATGTCTCTACAGAATTTAACCAATGACAATAAAATGTATCTAAACTCCTATTTTCTTCATTGGAATTAATAACTAAATAAAAATGATTAATTTTTGGTATCTACTTCAATGCACATGACACATAAAAAGAATTTGTATCAAGACATTATAAGACTGTTGTTTGGCTTGACAAAGCCATCCTTGTAGAAGAACAGTAGTGAAGTTATTTGAAACAAGAGGTTCATATCTTTCCCAAGGGTATTAGTCTGAAAGTGAACATAATAGTGAAACTGTAATTTGAACTTAGTTACTACAATATCATAGTCCAGCATTTTAGCCACTAAACCTTGAGGACTTCTCTCTGATATGTTGTATTTAATAATCAAAAAAAAAATACAAATCAGATTTAATATTCATTAAAACTATCATTCAAATTTAGTATAAAATAATGTAAAATATATTATATCACATGTATAATAAATTCATTTCATATATATATATATATATATATATATACACACACACGCAACAAAAAATAAACATGTGTAATAACAAAGATTTCATAAGATGATGACTCTGGGGTCAGGTATGGTTTTAGGGCCAAAGCATCATTACCATGAACCCATAGTGCACCAGCGGTGTCTTACAATACTGTTGCATATTGACCTCCGACCCAACCAAGCTGTCAAAATAGGAAATGCACCTGTGTAAATAACAGGTACATCCGGTCGAGGAATATCAGGATATTATAACCTTGACTGTGGACAGGTTGAATGAGTGCGAAATTGTGACGCCCACAAGAAGAAGGTGGGCGTTGAACTATTATATAACTCAGTGCACAGGAAATTCAATCAGTTGGGGATCAGATGAGTTGGAGATAAGATCCGGCAGAGAAAACCAGCACCCAGAGAGGTTGGGCCTCCATGGCCCCAGTTGAGCAGCCCTGGAGAACGGGAAAGAAACGCTGATGGCAATAAAAGTGGGGGTCAATATGTTGCAGTTCTGTTTGGTCTCCAACTCCCTCTCACACACAACCCTTTCAAATAAAGTGAGAGATATAGTTTTCTAAAGAACTGTGTTGCTTGTCTTTATTGTGTCATTATGATTCTGCATGATTAAACCGGGACATTGGCCCAGCGGTTAGAGTGTTCGCCAATGGCCCGGGAGACCTGGGTTCAATCCCAGGTCGAGTCATACCAAAGACTTTAAAAATGGAACTTGATACCACCTTGCTTAACACTCAGCATTATAAGGTACGGTTCAAGGGTAAAGTGGAGCAATCCAGGGAATGGAGTAGCGCCCTCCCCTACACCTTGGTGTAGTAGCTATCGAAAAGGGAGCCTTCGGGTCACCCTCGACTATGGTCGCTAACTTTACTTACTATGATTCTGCATGCATGCATATGTATTATGTGGCTATACAACAATACCACAAGACTTTGTTAGCTTTCTGTTACACCATGGAAATGCCAAATCAAGATACAGCCTCTTTGTATAATCCTTTGTTGTATTCACAAACTTCTAGCAACAAAGCATCAATTTAATGATGCAAGATTAAAATTAAATGACAAGGTGATAGCATCATAACAGTAAACATGAATGAGGATAAAATTTTCATGAAATTCACATGTAAAATCAGAGTAAAAGATCTCAATAATAAATCATTAATTCAGTGATGTTAATTTGAATTATAAGATGATAAAATCAATGGAAAGTCAAGACAATATTCTACATAATTCAAGTTTTAAATGACCCATTTTTAAACTGGTAACCTGTACTGATAAGCAAATGAATCCTGTCTACTTTTAGGAACTCCTAACTCTGAATCCCTTCAAGAAACTTATCATTTCAATATGAAATTTATGCTCTGTTATTGACACAGGCAACCAATATATAAGAAAGGAAAGGAAAACCCAATTGTATCAAACAATAAAACAAAGAAATATAAAGGTAATTCTGAAAAATACAAATATCTAGTCAATATTTGTTAGGAATTTGTTGACTTAAACCCTTAAAAAAAAGGAAACATACCTTTTTCTTTTTGGCAAGTGCAGTTAGTCATTTAGACATGGGATAACTTCCAGTCAAATAACGAAGCAACACCTCAGGACTGCTATCAACACACGAGGTGTTCCATTTATTTTATAACAATAACTAAAAAAAAACAAAAAAGTCTAAGCGCAGGTAACTCACCCCTACAAAAAATGGTTTGGGGCAGATAACCTCTGGCCCCACTTTCTTTCTTTCTTCTTTCTTTCTTTGTTTAATGGCATATCAACCTTTGTAGGTTATTTAATGCCAAAGCAATTCTCCTAGAAGAACAGTTGTGGTACTATTTAACCTATAGCTGGGAGGATAAGGGGGTTCATACCTTTCCCAAGGGTATTTGTCTTAAAGTGAACGTAATAGTCTGGCTCCACTGTTATTAGAGTCTGTAGGTATTAACTAGTTCTGACTAAAGTGAATTTCAACAATATTTAACTTAAAACATGTTTAGTTTTCAGAGTAAGTAAAATTTTGAATCAATTTTAGAACAATACATGCGAGTTTGGCATTTATTTTTCAGTTATCTTAGCCCAAAAAATACACATTAAGACAATGTAATATAATCCTTACATTTCAGTTAATATACAATCAAGGAAAAAGAAAAGCATTTTTGAAAGGTTTTGGAAATTAATGTCATCAAAAAATATTAAATGAATTGAAAAGATGAGAGATTTTCTTTTGGAGGCAACAAGCAAAACAACATTAACAGAGATACAGAAGATATTTAATAAACTTAGTCTAGTTTATCTTATTATAACAAGAGAACAACACTAACTAAATAATATTGATGAAATTACTAGCCATGATATTAGCACAATATTTATTCAATGATTTTTACACCTTAAGTATATATTTACCCAAACCCTCAGCCATGGATAAGATATAATACAAGGTCAATTTTTAAGCAGAATAAAGCTGATTTCAATTCTGAGTTTTTCTTCTCCAAGATTGGTTTTCAAGGCTAAAAATCTCTAATTATCCCACTATTTACCCATACTGGAAGGGAGAATAGTTGGATTTATACTCTTCCAGAAGATATTAGCATGATGTGAAATGCAAACAGCCTCATCCAGGATTTGAACTCGGGTCACTGTTTCCAATTCATATGACAATAAACTTACACCTCAAGTACTCATAACAAAGCAATTCCATTCAACATTATTTGTTAAGGATATCCAATCCAATGTCCAAAAGGAAATATACTAAATGTGCAGAACACCCTCCTGTCTGAAATATATTAAAACAAACTTACATCATAATAGTATTGAAATGCTAATGTCTTGTCACCATCATTGTCATAAAATTGTCCAAGTCTGCTTAAGATATCAGGATCTGTGGCCACAACACCAATTAACTGCATAAACCTAGAATTAACACAGATAAACAAACTGGATATTAAGAAAGCCACACTATCATTGCATAAGAATAATATTACATAATTCCTATTAGAAATTTTTAAAAAACATTAGTATTCTGCAATGAGCATAACTAGACATTTCATAAGAAGACTGTTCATAGAGTAGACTTAATCATTGAAGTTTCCTCTCCATTGGGTGATTCTAGGCAAAGCTGTAAATAACTTTAACAATGACCAAATGTCAGATAAATGGTGCATGAATTTGCTCTTTATTTAGCTAAGACAAATAAAATTCTGGGAAAATTAAGGGCTATGCATAGATAAAAATTACTTTGTATATTTGTACATGCTCCAAAAATGATGTAGGAAGCAATCAATTGTGACATTATATTTTGATATTATAGCACTGTAATCACTCATTATAAATGATTTTCAAAATATATGGATTTGAACCTAGAATTAACACAGATAAACAAAATGGATATTAAGAAAGCCGCACTCTCATTGCATAAGAATAATATTACATAAGTCCTATTAGAGATTTTTTTTTAAATTCTTGTTCTGCAATGAACACAACTAGACATTTTATAAGAAAGTTTGTTATATTTGCCTTCTTCTAAATTAAAAAAATGGCTTTCATATAAATTTCAGGAAGCAAATTATCCAAACTGTTTTTTTCAAATGTTGACTCTTAAAACTAGATTTTATTGCTATTACTGAGTTTCCTTTTCTAAATTTCTTTTGAAAATAAAATGTGTTGGTGAGCCAAAAGAAATAATGATTTTATTGCTCATTCAGAATTATCTTCTAATAATAAAGAGGCACTATAAATGGTGTAATGGTAAATCTAGGCTAGAAGAACATTGGTAGTAAGTTCGATCCTCATAGAATATCTCATCCTCCTGGCCTTGTGCCAAACTAAGTCCAGATCTTTAAATAACTACTAATAATTGAGAGAAATCACTAAAAATCATTAACAAATAATTTTCTTTTGATTTCTTTATTAAAATAGCTTTTGTTATCTAGTTATTTGGCTACCATTGTTGTTTCTATTATGAAAGATTAATTCAATCAAATTCTTCATAAAAATAATAACAAAATTGGCATCTCTTAAGAAAGACAGAAAGAATAAATGTCAAATGTTTCTTTATTCATTGTATCAGTAAATAGAAATAGTATTTATTATTTCGACAAACATTTTAAAACAATGTTTTTGAAATAATGTCTATATTATCAGATTAACTAAATCCCTTTTTTCTTTAAGGACAGGTATATAAGATTAACTGAATTATAAAAAAAATGTTGTTGTTAGTTTTGGAGCAAACAGAAATCAATTTTAATAACACTATTTTTTTAACAGGATTTTCAAGAAATGTCCACTATCACAAAGTTTATTCATAATTTATAACAGTAATCAATAAAGCAAATAGTGCAAAAATTATTTACCATTCTTTGGCCTGTGCTTTTTCTTCTAACTCATCATAGCTGTAAAAAGATAAAAATCAAGGAAAAAAACATTTCAATTTAATCAGAAGCACAGACATATTTTTCCAAATGATGACAGGGTTCAGAATTGACTTCATTTTAACAACACAGTATAAATTATGGTATTATAATTTGATGTTAGAACAGCAAATATTAAGTTATAGAAATATATTTCTAGAATCATTAAGATATAGATGAAAGTGTGCTGGGTCCATAGATTGAAAATATACTCTGAAACAATGTGAAAAAAAGAGCTGAGTAAGATTTAGCTAACCAAAGATAGTGGCTATTTGAACTTATCAAGGGCACACAACTCCAGATTAAGGAAGATAATCAACAGAAAACAAAAAAAATGTTTTTTGAATATTGGAGAAAATTTGGATATTTTTTTTCCATTTTTATTATTTAAAAAAAATTTTACAGTAAAAAAGTCTATATAATTTTATAGTTTTTAATAATTGATTATCTGAGACATATAAATCTTTCTGAATTATACGCGAGGTATTCACTTTTATCAAAAAGATCATAAACAATAATACTTATACAACCAATAGTATTACAACAACTAGTATTATTCTTGATTTAATTTCCCTTCATTTCAATGAAGGGTTAATATAAAAGATTAACAAATAAAATCAACAAACTACTGTATCATACTCTTCATTGAATACATTAACTAGCAAAGAAAATTCTTTTATTTGACTATGAATGTATGAAAGATTTTCCAAGTATATATAAGATTATATCAGGTGTATATTGCCAGAGAAAAAATATTACCAAAACATAAGAAAAAAAAGGAAGATAGGATATAGTTTTACAATATAGATATTAAAGCTGGCCATCTGCTTATAGAATAGTTGTTAATGTGTTGGCTTTACAAGTCATTGACAGAATATCACAACTTGATCAACATGATCACATTTATTTTGTATTCATATTTACATGTTTAGCAAGATAGATTAGCAGACCCTTGTTAGTAGGTTTGATGCTCACTGGATACCCCATACTTCTAGCCTTGTGCCACAATAAAGCTAAGCTTAGTAAATAACAATATTATAACTATATTTTAAAAAATTATTGATATATTGGTAAGAAAAAGGAAATACTATTGAAGTATTTTCAAAGAGCATCATTTATTCCTTGACTGGTACAAACAGCAGATATACATATCTGTGTGTATGTGTGTGTTTACCTAACCCCTCTGCTACAGACATGAGGTGACACAGGGTCAATTTTTAAGCAGAGTAAAGCTAGTTTCAATTCAGAGTTTTCCTTCACCTACACTGGTTGCCTAACCAAGGCTAAAGAACCTACTCAACTCAATTATTTACCTTTAGTTGAGAGAGAACAGATTGATTCAGAGCTTTCCCAATAGCCTTGGTACAAAGTGAAATATGAACAGCCTCATCCAGGATTTGAACACAGGTTATTAATTTCATTTCCTAAGATGATAGCCATTGTGCTAAGCCTTTGCGTGTGCATGTGTGAATGAAAGGATATTATTCCTTAGCTTTGAAATCAATAAAACATTTTCCAAGCTGATGAACATTTCTTCTAATGGATACTTATAATATCAGTTGAATAACTTATACTAGTTTTAACACTAACAAAGCTACAATGTTGAAAGTAACAAACTATTCTATGACAATTGAGATTTAGTTTAATCCAAATAAGTTAAGAGGTGGATTAAGAAAAATTTCTATGTTTAATAATAGATGATAATGAATCTAATAGTTGCCAACTTGGCAGAAAGTTATTTGAAAAATGAAACCCAAGTGCAATTAAGATTGTTCTGATTGTAACAATAGATTCAAGGGAATGATTTATCAACTGAGAAATCCAAAGATGTGGGAGTGGAATAGTTTGAAAAGTAATGTAATTCAATAAGTTCATTGGCGTTTTTCTTTTTTTTTCAAGAGGATACAGATCTGCAATTTGGTACATCACTTGTGGGCTACTACGAAGAATAGCATGCAGTTTGTAATAGCAATCTAAAGATTCCTCAAACCGGCCAATCATCTTGTTACTCAAACCTAAAATTAAAAAACACAAAAAAGAAATTTAAAAAAGAAGATGCCAACTCTGAGAATGTTTTACATAAAGAAGAAACAATAAAAATACATGTGTTAATACTTATAATGAGCAGACAAGTTTTAATGAACAAAGAAATGTCTTGAAATGAACAAATATCTGCTATGAATGGTTTTAGAAAATTTTTAGAAAACCACCCTTGACATTACTATCTAGATATTGTTAATTAAATATAAAAGTTGCTGATAAAATTGTAAACAAGAATTCAGGATTAAAAGATTACAAGTTATAATAAGGATATTTTAAATTTTAAATTATAATATAAATGTATTACATAGATTCATTCATATGTAGAAAAATCATTTTTTGATTTAATTACAGAGTGCAATGATAAGTGTTTGGCAAGGTTAATAGTGGATTAAAAAATTCCCATTTTAGCTACCCATGTGAAATTTTGGTTTTATTCATTCAATCATAATCTGGAAAGTATATAATCATTTCCAGTGAGATTGACTAAATATGAACAGCCGGAAACATGCATTTCTTTATAACTGAATCTAATAATACAAATTGATCATAGAAGAATAGGATATAAATCTATTTTAAATTTATTTCAAATTTAAATCTATAAGACCTTAAAACTGGTAAAATGAAAAAAAAAAAATTCAATCCGGAAAGAGTTAACAGAATTTAAAGACAAGATATTAACAGATATAAATTTTAAATTTCTAATTGATTAAAAACATTTTACAGCAATTTCACTTCATTTATGTGTTTAGACGTATTTGTATATTTTGATATATTTCAAATTGTCTGTTGAGTGTTGTAAATTTATTTAATCACTTTACAGGCTGTTAAATAACAGATGACAACATTCTATAGACAATTTAAAATATATCAAAACTAATGAAATTACATATAAAACATAATAGCAATGTAGAAATCTTGGGAATCCAAGGCTGAAATTCTGGCTGCCCAGGTTCAAAGAGTTAAAGACTGAGAAGAACTGATAAGAACAAGTCTACTTGCCAGTTTCTTTCAACAAAAAAATAATTTATGTTCTTTAATAATAATGATGAAACTGTTAGAGTTCTGAGAAATCACAGAATATTATCAATCAATAAATAAAAATGTGAGGAATGCAAAACTAAAACTTTCTTCATTGTCTTGTTTAGCCATTCAAGCTTTAAAAACTTATCCTTCACAAGTAGTTGTGTTATCAAAATATTTTTCCATTCAAAAGAGTTAATTTGATCTTAAAAAGAATAAAATGAAAAAATGAAGAAAGTCTAGAATATATTGATTAAAGAAAATTCTAATTGAACAGAAAATTAATGTCAAAATAATAAAAAAAGTACATATAATAGGAAAGACTATTTTTCAATACAACAATATAATCAAAGTAATTCTTGTAAAAGACACAATAAATAAACAAACAAAAATTGCCAAAGTAAAGAATTTGTGACTTCATTATGTTAATGGAATGTTTTTAATCAAACAAACAAGTTACATTAAATGATTTTACTGCTTTTTCTAGTTGCACAAAACTATTAAAATTGCCAAATCTAAAAAATAATTGTAATTCTTATGTGACGTTTATCTTTGCTAAAGTTCAAAGTGATGACCTAAAAAATTTAACTGCAGCTGTTGTGTTATAATCATACTGCAAATTGCATTTGGTTTTCTTGAAGATTTGGTCAAGAGTAAATAATAATTTTTAGGAAGCTGAAAAAATGAAACAAAAACTGAAATAATAAAAGTGAAGATAAAAACGTGATATTATTTCAGATATTATCGATTGTTGTTCTGTCACTGGTTTTGTAAACTGGCTTGGTTGTGGGAGTGCCTTGGGCAGGAGCAGCCTATGGAAGCCCATCCCTCCCCAAGGCTACAACTGGTTTGAATTTAAAGTTTTTGTTCTCCCAGACCAGTTACCATATCAAAGTTAAAATGCCCAGTTTTCCCTAATATTTACTCATTACTTGAGGAAGAATATATGGATTGATACCCTTCCTAAGGATATTAGCTCTATGCGAATTGTAAACAGCCTCATTCATGTTTTGACTCAAGAAGCCAAGTTCATTTCTTATGATAATAACCCTTATGCCATGAACAAATCCTTAAATTGTTGTTTACAGGCAATAAAATGTTTATGTTGGTATTTAAATAGAGGCTATACCAATATGATACTGTATGAACAAAATTAGTCATAATTAGTTATTTACAAATCCTTTTGTCTCAATGAGATATCAATAACTGACTTAAGAGAATATTTAAATAAAGAAATGGCATGAGCTTATTTTATTGCCTTATCCATCACTGAATCAGCTTAATACTCTTTAAAGAGATTAAAGATTGCAAATGGATATAGACAAGGAATGTCAGATTATTTTCTCACAATAACCCTATACCCGCCCTTCAGTAAAGGCTCTATTTTTGGAAAGGGTTCTTTTTTATGTTCCAAAATGAATAAATATTCTTATAAATTAACACCATTTTACAAAGACAACTATAACTAGACAACAAAGAGATTTGAGAGACTTCCTGGTGTAAATAAAAGGGATACATTTTTCTTTGTATAGGATAAGCTAAAAAAATAATTCTAAAATAACATTAATAGAAGTTCGCTGAATTATTGTATTCTTTTTGTAAAACTTTTTAAATGTGCTAAGAAAAAGGTGGATTACAAATGAAATCTGATCTAAGGGAGACAAATCAATCGAATTTGAACATAAATATTGTGGGTTATGTTATTTCAAGAGTTTTCCCCCCTAAAAAAAAAAAAACCGGTATTGAAGAAAACTTTAATCAAGAGAGAATAACACAAGTTTAAAGCTGGTAGATATTTTATTTAAACCAGTATTCATAGTTGATTATATGCGTGTACAGATCAGAATAGAAAGAAGACAAAGAGGCTAAAATCTCAATACTATAAAGATAAGAGGAAGGAAAGTGTAAAGAGGTTTGAAAAGAGAGAACAGATTATTAACAAAACTAATTTTGTCATACAGTGGCTAGGATTTTCATTGGGTTAGATAGAAATTGGACATCTGGACTACATCTGAAAACTGTATCTAAATCAATTAAAATAGTCTATAATTCTATCACAATTTTTTATTTGAGTGCATATATAATTATCTGAATATGTATAGGAAGAGTGATAGGTACAACAGAGAATCAAGCATAAAAAAATATCACAGAAATATTTTAAAATACTTGTTTTCTACAAATCCCATATATTCAACAGAGGCTTTTTAAATAACTGATATTTTCTAGATTCTTTTTATTTATAGAAGAATAAGTAAAGCATTAATACAATAGAACCAAAAGAATAATATATATAATGTTTTTTTTTAGACCCATGTGTTTCATCAAGTATAAAAATAGAATTACTCTGTCCCAGAAAAAGACCCAAGTGTGTCATCATTTCTAAAAAATGAATTTTACTCAAACTGCTGAACCAAAATTTCAGTCCTAAATTTTATCCTAAAAAGAATACAAAACTGACACACAAGTAAGCAATTAAAAAAAAAAAAAAAAAAAGAATACAAAAATATTTACATACACAGAATTTGATACTCCTGAAAACATTTATAAATTATCGCATGTTAGCTATTTTATTTATAATTCATTTTAGTATTAACCTTTAATCACAGTTATGCAGAAGACTTCCCTGCTACAATATTAAACTCCATTTTGTTATACCAATTCATTATATTAAATTGCTAATTTACTCTATCCTCATAACACACACACATATATATATATATATATATACTTAGAAAAACCTAATACAAACAAAATGAATATTATTATGCCCATTGAAACTGTATCCAATGATAAAATTGCAACACCTGTAATTAAGATGGATAAATACAAATAAGGGATGTACTTCTTTATGCAGGATACTTTAATGCTTTATCTGATTTTATTTCAGTTATCCAAATATCACCATTTTGCAAAGAAATCTTATCATTTTTAACATGCCAGCAAAGTGAAGAAGAGGCAATAAACTTTATCTTTTCACTGATTTTCAACCAAGTAAAAACTTATTGGCACTAAAACTTTTCTTTAAAGTTTTTCCTTATTTCTGAAACTCATTATTTAGGCATCTTGACCCTTGAATTTTCTTGAGATAAATCCAAAGAACTTGTAAAAGATACATAGAAATAATTGTGCTTATCTGAGGCTATAGAAAATGTAATTTTATAAATACAGTATCAGTTATAAATCATATCAGCATCAAATATTTAAAGCCACAATATTTGTCTCAATCAATCTCAACAGAAAGAATTAATTTTTCACATGGAATAGGAATATGTATTTATGATAATATCTGTTTATTTATATCTATAGGCTACTAAATGAATATGAAATACTCAGTGAAAGAACAGCCTATAAATTACACTGGGAAACAATTTTGGATATAATTTCTGTTGAGTTTGATTTTTCACTTGATTTAGACTAAAATTGGCATACTGATTTTAAAACTATAGTCAGTTTTCCTCTATCATGTTAAGTTTTTTCCTCTATAATTTTTTCTCTGAATAAGCACAATTGTATCGTTTGTAAGTAATAGGACTGGTCAGCTAATTTCTTTTATTATCTTATTGATAAGGAATGAGAATTTTTCAGATCTGGTTACTTTAGGTTGATTTTTGAAAAGCATGGCAGCCTATAGCAAGTTTCAAATGTCTCCTCAAATAATAAGTCACAATTATTGACCAATCAGATGTCTCAGCTTCCTGTTTCAAGAGTTTACAGATGAGGGAAAACATGAAGATTTGGCAAGAGTTAAGATCATTACACAGATTGTTACTTTTGTTTAGTAAAAACTTCAGAATATAACAAGAAAACTAAATGTAAAAACTGAGTATTCTTTTCCACCATCAGCTATATGTCCAGTGCTTCATTCAACTTGAAATGGCAGTGCTAGTTTTTGTTCAATTACACTCTCGAAAATTTAGATCAGGATAACAAAGTCAATGGCAGCAATGATACAGATTTTGAACTTGAAGATGACTTAGTTTGTGAGCAATTTGATTTGGGACGATCAAAAAAAGATTCAAAACTCCTAGCAGACTGAATGAGAAAAACTTGCTTGAAAAAGGAGCAAAGGTATCCATCCTACTTTCAATCAACATAACATACAGGGTTTACTAAAGTAGTTGAATATTCCAATTTACAACTCAAGTGAATGGCAATTGTTCACTGATAGCTTAAAGTGTGTTCTTCTCGACAATGGAAATTTATATGGTGCATTCAGTTTGTCATGGAGACATAAAAAGAGTCATTAAGTTGTTGCAATATCACAAACACAACTGGATCATCTGTATTGACATTAAAATTGTATACTTCCTTCTTGGTCAGTAACTCAGATACACCAAGTATCCCTGCTTTCTATGCATGTGGGACAGCAGAGCTTAAGAGAAGTATTGGGCGGAGAGGAATTTACCTCCAAGATTTGACCTCAAACCTGGTGATCCTAAAGTTCTACATGAGCCACTTGCTAACATAAAGAAAATTATATTCTCACCTCTGCACATGAAACCAGGCTTCATGAAACAATTCATTAAAGCATTACCAACTAAAAGCACTGTTCTGAGAACCTAATTTTGGAATTTCCTAGCCTATCAATTGAAAAAAAATCAGGGCCAATATGTTTGATGGTCCATAGATTTGGTAGTTCATCAAAGATGAATATTTCAGCAAGACTATGTCAGAACTTTAAAGGAATGCTAGGTTATCATTCAAAGATCTTTCTTAGAAATACACAAGCAAAGAATTACATGAAATTGTCCAGAAACTATTGAACAGCTGCAGTAGTTTTATGGATTTTTGTGATAAAGTGAGGGTATCCTGTAGCTCAAAAAGTTGATGTGATACAGAAAAATTGGGGTCATTTTTAAATTCAGAGGCCAAAAGTTAGTCAAAAACAAATGTCAGATCTAACTCAATGAACATTGAGTTGCCCAATGTTATTTATCATATAGGCTCAAACCCAAGTCAAAATTATTAGCCATATAACAAATCCAGAGACAAAAAAATATATGTAAACAAAATTTATGCACAAAATCACTTACCAAGGTTATATAAGGCCTCCACACAAGAAGAATCATTTTGTAGAGCTTCCTGGTAGTATTCTCGAGCCTTTTCATATTCTTTACTTGAGTAAAGAACATTTCCTTTATTAACAAGAGCTGAAAGAAAATATAACATTATTCAATTCCAGATTATTTTTACTGTATTTTTATAGAACAAGATCTAATGATTTCACATTGATATGAACTCATAATGAATTGTAATACATTTCATGAAAATTTTGTGATTTCACTGCAATAGCTGACATTACAATTTAGATGTCATAAGATCTAACTATATAAGTACAGTAAGTAAGTAAAGTTGGCAACCTTAGTCGAGGGTGACCCGAAGACTCTCTTTTCAATAGCTACTACACCGAGGTGTAGGGGTGGGCACTACTCCATTCCCTGGATTGCTCCACTTTACCCTTGATCCTTACCTTATAATATGGAATGTTAAGCAAGGCAGCATCAAGTACCATTTTTTGAGTCTTTGGTATGACTTGACCTGGGATTGAACCTCAGTCTCCTGGACCATTGGCAAACACTCTACTCATTAGGCCAATGTCCCAGTCTAAAATAGTTTTGTTTAAGGTAGAAAATTAATTATAATACAACAAATAATTGTCCTAGGAATTTCAAATATAATTTCAATAAAAAACACTAAAAATGTTCTTTTTAACAGAAAGAAATAAATCTTCATTTTTACTTATAAAGAAAAATAGAAGTAATTTTGACATTGAACACAAATATCTGTTAAAACAATCAAGTCGGAGTACATATCTAAAATTTGAAAAATTCTAATAAAAATAAATCACCTATAAATAAGAACACACCTAACATATTTTTATAAAAAATAAGTTTTCTTCAACACCAAAGATAACAGGATTTTATTATTTCTTGTAGAATACTATACCAGACAAGAAGATATCATCAGGTATTATTACCAAATTCTACAGAATTAAAACTCTAACCAAAAATATGGATATGTAGTAGTTAAAAAATAAATACACCTATATATATGTTTATGCAATTTTCTTTTTGTTACAGAGGTGCAGCAATTCTATTTTTAGTTATAGAATTTCAATACTATAGAGTTTGTTGATAAATAATAACTAATGATATTAATTTTGATCATATAATAAAATACTGGTATCTTTTCTTTAAAAGAAAATTAACTTATCATAAAAAAATGTTAGGTGTGCTAATATTGGTCCTTGATGAGTGGGAACTCAACTAAATATCTTCCTAACCATCAAGCATACCAATACTACCTTCAGTAATAGGAAACAGTAATGTGAACATAACTTCTTTCTTTCATAAGCTTTTCCAATAAATCTAAAGTGAAAATAGATACCTGCAGGATTGTAGCGGTCAGAGGTAATCGCCATATCAGCATATCTTTCCGCTTGTTGCAGATCATGCTCCTAGAAATAAATAATAAAGTTTTACTATCAAGAAATAGTATAATTTGAAAATTTTAAACTGGAAATTACATGCTGCCAAATTATAAAGATTGTTAAAACATTTGCAGACAATTCAAAAAAAAATTTAATGCATTAGAATTCTTTTTATGAAATAAAGAAATTACTTACCAAGAAATAAAGAAAAGACAGATTTGTAGCAGCAATGCTAGCAACTTTTGAATCCTTTTTCTCAAATGATTTCAATGTTTCAACAGCCTAATGGAGAAGATTATAAGAGCAGCTCAATAAAGATACCATTTTGGTCAATAATGATTTTTATGTAAGAACATAAAGCAAACCATGACAGATGAAGAAATGAGAGAGAAACAGGAAGAGAGTAAGAAGAAAAATAGCAAAGAGATAGTGTAAAACTTTTTGAATGAAATAAATACTTAGCAAATTCCTTCAACTTACTAGGAAAGATTAAAATCAGATCAAGTATTCTTGATATGAAAAAACATTAAACACCGACTTTATCAATTAAAAAAAATAACCTGTTATCAAATATTAAAACTAATGAAAAATAATTAAAATAGATTTTGTGAATTTCTTTTAATTATGTAACTATTGTGTTTGTTTTCTTTTTACAGTTCTCATGATGAACAGAAATGAGAAAAATCTGCCTTCTCACCTGCCTGAAGTCTTTCTTTTTTAGATACATAATAGCTTTGTCTATTTCTAAATCATTTGCTAAATCACTGTATTTGGAACGTTTAACAGCATCCACACACCTTAAAAAAAAAAATTGTTCATGATTATATAAACAAAAGGGTTTTTTTTTTAATGATAATAAAGGATACAATTCAAATTCTTTCCACATTAAAGTCAATCTCTGCTGAGCAAATCCTCAAGTCATTTTCACTATTTCAAAATATAACAGTTAATAATTCTTTGAAAGATCATATATGATAAAATGATAATTTATTATTTATTCTTTTATTATACTTAGATATTAAATTGGATTTATAATATTTTTCATCTTTTTTTTATACCTAAATCAGTTAAATTTAATCTGCTTTCATCAGCAAAAAAAACAAGCATTTTCTTGGTTATGTTTCAGTCTTGAATTTAAACATCACATTACTAGCAGAAAACACACCCTATAGATGAGATTTCAAGTTACATAAACTGATCATCAATTTATTATCAAACCTTTTATTGCAGCAATAAACACAAGCATAACATAAAATCTATGAAGACTCGGAAATTAATAAACGTTGTCCAGAGATTAACATTTATGACCCCTGGCGGTCATTGCTTGTACTACAAATGTAAACACAAGATGGTTTTCTCGTGAGCAGAAAAAGAAATAACTGGTAGGATCATTCTCAATTAAATGTCTACTTTATATGGTTAAACAAAAAAATAAAGATTCAGTTGAGCTAACATGAGTAAGTAAATGTCTAGTTCAGTAATATATTTACATTGTAAATCATACCACTTGATAAGAACTTAAATTTTTATAATTTAAAAAAAAATAATATGCTAAAAGCATACATCAGTGTCCCATTAATAAATGCCAAAAAATATTGGTGGCCATAGCTCTTGCCTTTCTTAAGTGATGTGTTGACATGTAGATGAACAAAAAAAGGCATTTGATGAATTAGATGCCAAAGGATTTTTTGTTTTATCCACAGTATTCTTGTATTATACATTTTTTAATTACTAGTGAATATCATGATTAATTCTTTTTCAGTTAAAAGAAATTTATTAAGACCTAACAATATAAATCTCACAATGGTATTCACTACATATGTATGAGAAAATATATTATCATGTTAGTAATTCAGTATCAAGTAAAACATTCAAAATTGGCCGAATGAGTAGAGTGTTTGCCTGTGGTCCAGGAGACCGGGGTCCAATCCCAGGTCGAGTCATACCAAAGACGCAAAAAAATGGTACTTGATGCTGCCTTGCTTAACACTCAGCATTATAAGGTAAGAATCAAGGGTAAAGTAAAGCAATCCAGGGAATGGAGTAGCACCCTTCCCTACACCTCAGTTTAGTAGCTATTGAAAAGGAAGCCTTCGAGTCACCCTCGACTAAGGTCATTAACTTACTGTTGCAAATTTTCAAAACAATGGAAAAATCTGAATTTTGTGTGTTGATAAAGCATTGCTTTCTGATGGGAAAAATACTGTCCAAGCAAAGCAATGGCTAGATAAGTGTTATTCGGACTCTGTTCCATTAGAAACAACAGTTAGAAGGTAGTATGCAGACTTTAAACGTGGTTGTCTAGACACAAATGATGCTGAGCACTTAGGTCGCCTAAATTCAGCAGTTGTCCTGGAAAACACCAAAAAACTCCACAAACTTGTTGCATGAGATAGCAGAAAAGTTGAAGATATCAAAAGTTAGTGTATTCACTATTTTGCATGAACATTTGTCAATGAGAAAGCTGTGTTCAAAGTGGGTGGCACATTTGCTCACAGTTGATAAAAAATAACAACACATTGACGATTCAGAGCTTTGTTTGCAACAAAAAGGAGATTTTGTGTAAATATGTGACAATGGAGTGGACACCAGCAGGTGAAAGCCATCCAAAATGACCAAAGACGTGAACATCAGCCGGCAAGGTTTTGGTCTCTGTACTTTGGGATGCGCAAGGTATTTTGTTCATCAATTACATTGAGAAAGGAAGAACCATCAATAGTAAATATTAAAAGCATTATTGGTGCATTTGAAGGAAGAAATCACCAAAAGATGGCCACAAATAAAGAAAAAAGTGCTCTTTCACCAAGACAATGAACCATGTCACAAATCGATTGCAACGATGGCAAAACTACAGGAATTGCACTTTGAATTGCTGCTGTACCCACCCTACTCTCCAGATCCGGCCTCCAGCGACTACTGGCTGTTAGCAAACCTCAAAAGAATGCTCTAAGGGAGGAAATTTGGCTCCAATTAAGAAGTGATATCAGAAACTGAGGCATATTTTGAGGCTAAAGACAAATCATTCTACAAAAAAGGCATTGAATTGTTATAGAAGCACTGGAATCAGAGTCTCACCCTAGAAGGAGATGATGTTGATGAATAAAGTCGAATTTTGTCTAAAAGTTGTTATTTTATTAGTTCAGCCCGGGACTTATCGAGTGATGTGTTAGTAATAACTAAAAAAAAAATTTTTATCTAAAGTTGAAATAATTTTTATGAGGTTTTAACAAGTTATTAGAATTATTAGTCATGAAACTACATAATTTTCTGCTTGACTTTCAAACTCATATAAACAAACATACAAGTTCATTATGGCTTAAATAATATCTAAAATTATCATAGTTCATCTAAAAGACATGTTGTCTTAGCTGGTTCAGGTTTGAGCTCAACATGGACTATTCAAGCTACTGAATATCAATGAAATAAATATCCATAATTTTATGTTAAACAAAATATATCAAAATTGTTTCAAGTGTTCATGACATAATTGAAGTTTTTGTATGCAGCAATAGCTTGATGAGTACTTTAGATTTGGTCGATCATTTTTTTTACAGTGTATTGAACCTTTTGGGGGTCATTTAATGCTGAATTAAGTCATTTTAATGAAAGTTTCAAACAATTTAGTTTAGTATAAGTAAAGTTTTGTTTATACACGGTTAAATGTTGAAGCAATTCTATTTCAAACAATTCAGTTTAGCATAAGTACACAGTTTTTTGTTTACACAGTTAAATGAAGAAACAGTTAATTTCAAACAATTCATTTGAACATAACTACAGTTTAGTTCTATTTGACCCATAGATAGGAACTTATCAGGTGTTACCACACTGGGCCAGAGTGGACCTGGGAGTGATGGTGCTGAAGGAGTACTCCACTTTCCCAAAAGCTTCAGCATTACTAGTTATTAGAGCTCATTTGTTTGCACACAATTAAATGGTTTCAAGTATTGTTATGAAACATTAATAATTCTATTTAATATTAATCCCCATCTAATACATGTATGATTTCAAATAACTAATAATGATAATTAGTTTAAATAATGATTAAACAGGTCTATTTGACCCCTAGATGGGACCCAAACAGATACTACCAATCCAAGTCAGAGTAGACCTGAGAGTAATGCCAATGAAGGGATCCTCCACATTCCTCAAAGCTCTAGGACTGGAGCCTCACCATCAGATGCAGTTTAGTGTAATACCCAGGATACTCATTGAAAGGAAACAGGTAAGTGAACAAATGGAAGTAAAAGAAATCTAATAGTAGAAGAGCCGTACAGAAGATGAAAAAACATAATAAGCCAACCTTGTAGATAAAATAAATATTTCTCACTGGTATCAGATATCAAAACCAAGATTAAGGAAGTTGATTTTCAAAGCAGGCAAGCATTTCCCACTTGGTACAATACAGACTTCATACCCCCCACAATTTGACCTCTTGCCATACCAAGGTTAGTTTAGTAAATATACATTACAGGGTTATTTGTCCTAGAGAAATTTTTTTTTCAATTTTGTATATTTACTTAAAATAATCTACTTTACTTACCAATCATATCCAGAAGCAAAAGAATTGTCAATGTGAGGAGAAATAATTTTTGCAGCAGTTTTGATGCATTTTTCAGCTTCATATTTTCTACAAAGGAACAAAATGTCAACAGTTAATTAAAAATGAGAATTAAAATCAAAGATATTTATTTAGTTTAAAATCCTCATTTGTTTCTTTTTCTAACAGTTCCATAATATTAATTTTCATATAAGAATGCAAAAATATGCACCCAGTAAACATTTATAAATATAACTCTTTCTATGAAAGTATTAAAAATTAGGGATGAATGTTAAAAATTATAACTCAAATAAGTTTAAAATGCTAAATGAATGTTACAATTAATTCAGTGAAATTAATTGAAAGAGTTGAAATTACCTTTTAATGTGTTTTTGATATTGAAGATTGAACTGGAAACAAGTTATGGTGAGTTAAATTCAAGTTACAAACCAATAAAAACAACTCTTAAATTTAAAAATCTTCTCCCTAATAAAGTATAAAGAACTTAAAGCTCCCTAAAGATGCATTTTTCTTACTTAAGAAATTTTAGATAATAAAAAATTTAATGGTGAATTTCAAAAGTTTTTGTACAAAAATACCTGAAATAATCAATTTAAAATAACATCTTGAAATAATAATCTAAAAGCAAAAAAAACCTTAAAGAAACTGTGTGCATCAATGAATATAAAAAAACATAAATTATAAGATTGATGTAAAAGTTCTCAACATTATTCAAGAACAAAATCTTTTTATCGTATATATAAATTCATAACATCATTATTTACTCATCAAAGTATTTTACCTCACTTTCTGTGATAAAATCCTACCTATGTATGTATATCGGCAAAAATTATCATTTGATATCCCAAGCCAGAAAAAAGGTCTTTTCTCTTTCAATGTAGCATTCAAATGAGTCAATTGCTTCCTGTGGCATTATACAGAAGCAGTCTCAGCAATCTACAGGGTGCGACACATACTTCCCACAGTTATAACTGTTACATGTGTGGTCTAAGTGAACTTAGGCAAGTAGCAATGTTAGCTCCATCTCACTAATATCTCACCATTTTTTATTTTTTAGAATTGATCAGTTATGATCATGGCTCGGACCAGTGCACATTGGCATTTAGATCTTTTGCATCAACATAATATATAAAACTTACTTTTCTCTTTCTAAACGTCGCAGGGAATCATTCTTTATTACTTCTATAAAATGATTATGTTCTTTATTATCCTGAAATTAAAAATGTCAATTATTAAAATCATTTCAATATTATTAGCAATAAAATCATTATGTATCAGATAATGTAGAAAAATGTATAATGCACTTGAGGATATGTAGAAAGTAATCAAATATTTTTGAGGAAAATAAAGTCTTTTTTTGCTAATTAAAAAATAAGACACAATGAACATCAACCCATGAATCTCATAAAATTACATTATGAATATTTGCAAGGATATTAAGTATAATCATTTATAAAATATACATTTGGCTAATGCTGTTTAATTAATAAGAGTCATATAAAAATATGTAATCAGTCAAGTAAAATAGTCATCAACTGTATTTAAACTTACAACAGAGATTATTCAACAGAAGACAAGAGTTTTGACTCAGTTCCTGTCTGTATGAACTAGATTTCAAATACCCTTAGAAGCTTGGAATTTTATAAACACATTAAATTTGTAAAACGAGTATAAAACGATTACGAAGAAGTATAGACAAAGTTAAAAACCATTATAAAGGGAAATAATTCTTTATGACTTGTGAGTTTTTTCCCTTGATTAATTTTAATTCTCTAAATAGTCTTGATTTGTAAATTTCTGTATATATATATATATATATATATATATATATATATATATATATATATATATAATAAGTTTTCCCAAGAACAGGGAGAAATTGTAAAAGCTGAGACGATCGTTGATTGAAGGACAAAGTTAGATAGCACCAGCTTCAAAAGTTCTACAGAATATTCTCAAAAAACTATCAAAAGTTTTCTCAAGTAGATATCAAAGTAAAGCCATCTTACACTTGACTGGTATTTATCCTCATCATCAAACTTCATATCGACAGTAAGCATTTGTTCAAACGCCCATTTCATTTTCTCCTGATCATTCAGCGCAAAATAGCAGAGGATCAAATTAAAACCAGTTTTAAAACTTGGGGAATCATTCATGATATGTTCAAAAGATGCCACAGCTTCTTCATATTTACCCATTTTCACAAATGCAATTCCAATATTTTGCATTATTTTCATTCTGAAAATAAAAGACAAATAAAAAACATTGCCAAGTGATATTGTTCTTAATTTTTCATAAATTATTTATAAATGACAAACATCAAGTTATTTTATTAAGTAATATCAACTATAGCTATTCTTTTGCAAACTACTGAAATAATTATAGTTTGGTTTGGGTTTTATGGCATATCAACCATTGTAGGTTATTTAGTGCCAAATCCTCTTTATACATATATATTAAATATATATGACTTGTAAACACATTTTATTGATAACATTTTTAAATGTGGCAAAGCTCATTGTTTTGGCACACAGATTTCAAGTATTTCTTATATAAATAATTCTATCAACTATAAATCATTTGTTTGTACCAAGTTGAATGATTTCAAGTATTGCTATGTAATAGTAACAATTTAATTTAAGATCAGTCATTTGTTTGCATACAGTTAAATGGTTATGGTTATACATTTATCATTTGTAAGTGAATAATTTGTAGGTAGTTTTATTTTTAAACGAGTTAGAATTAAT
Organism: Sepioteuthis lessoniana; assembly: GCA_963585895.1. Taxonomy (NCBI): domain Eukaryota; kingdom Metazoa; phylum Mollusca; class Cephalopoda; order Myopsida; family Loliginidae; genus Sepioteuthis; species Sepioteuthis lessoniana. The sequence continues at coordinate 54,789,366 of OY757920.1, forward strand.
TTGTTTGTATACAAGTATTGCTATTGTTTCTACACAGTTAAATGAATTCAATTATTGAGCTCTAACAATTGGGAGTGTCCATGTGATGTAATTGGACAAATACTCTTGGGAAAAGTATGAACCTCCTTATCCTCCTAGCTATGGGTTAAATAGTACCACGACTGTTCTTCAAGAAGGATGACTTCAGCATTAAATAACCTAAGAAGGTTGATATGCCATTAAAAACACTGTTGTGGACCAGTAAAAGGTCCGGAAGAAAGACCCAAACTCGGGATTATGTGAAACAAGTATATTGAACGAAAGTATAAATACAGCATAGGTAAAAGAGTGTTGAACGTCAGTCTGACTGCCAAAGAGTTAGGCTGGAGTTAACTTAACACCGAAATGAATATTCTCCCGGTATTCATAGTCATAAGAAAAGTTCATTATAATCCATAAGGTAGGTACCATAACAAAAACAAAGAAACCAATTTAATTAAACATCAATCATTTGTTTACACAGAGTCAAATGGTAAAAAAGTTCAATTTCTAATAATTTGATTTAATATAAGTCATTTGTTTGTACACAGTTTAATATCAAACAGCTCTTTTTAACCATAGATAGGACCCTAACAAGCACTACCACTCCAGGTCAGAGTGGTAAATGGCAATAAAGGAGTATTCCACATTCCCCAAAGCTCCAAAATTGGAGTCTCACAATCAGATTGTTTAGAGTCATATCCAGGATACTCACTGAAGAGCCTTACCCTTTGCAGTGAAGCAGCTGGTTTATTTTACAGAGGAGGGCGACGACGACGATAATAATAATAGTAACAACAACAACACCATGAAGAGCAATGCCTTCTATTTCCATGAAAACTAAAAGATATAGAGAGTGAGGACAATAATACCATTAGATAGAGCAAGTGATCAGTTACAAAAGATAGTTCTTCCATAAAGCCACTATTATTAGCTATGCATCTTCACCAGCTAGTATTTTCTTCTTTGATGAAATCCGTGAAAAAAGTTTTTTTTTAAGTGCTAATTGAATAGAAGCTTATTGAAAAACATGTAACTTTCAACAAAAATAGATTTTAATCAAATATAAAACTATTCTGTAGTATTAATATAAACCTAGTCATTTAAATATGTATTTACCTAACCCCTTTGTTACAAGTAGGATGTGACACAAAATCAATTTTTAAGCAGAATAAAGCTGGTTTGAATTTATAGTTTTCTTTCACTTAAATTGGTTGCTTGAGGCTAAAGAACCTAGTCTGCCTTACTATTTTCATGCAGCTAGGGTGAGGAGAGATAGATTTATACCATTCCCAAGAGCATTAGCACAAAGTAAAATGCAAACAGCCTTGTCTAGGATTTGAATGCAGATCACCAATGCCATTTCCTGCAATAATAATTGTTACACTAAGTGTACATCTAAATAACTTATTAAAGGTTATTTAAACAAGAACTTCATTTTTGATAGTTTTCTTTTTCTAATGATAGCAAATTGAACCAAGAATATTAACTCAGACCTGCTTCTTGGCTATTTTACAACTCATGGTAAGTATTCAAGCAAAGGTAAAAGCAAGAATTTTGAAATTCATTTTCAAAGCAGACCCTTTCTACCTGGAGAACTACCTCCAATTTGACCATGTGCCAGACTCAGCTACGCTTTGTAAATATTTTTGAAACAATGCTTCAGTAAGTGGTTTTTAAAATATTTGATGAACAGATAAAATGTTTCAAAAGGATAGAAATAGCAAAGTATTACCACAGCTATAATTGAAAAATGATTAAAAACTGTTTGTTCTTTTTTAATTTAATATCTTTTATGAGGAATTATGCACTAAAATTTTACACTGAGTTTTTTATTTAACTACAGACAGATGAAATCACGAATATATTTCTTTTATTGGTAATAAATTTAGCCTCTTATATATTTATAGATGATCTGTAAACTCATTGGGTTACAACAATGATGATACTGATGTTTCCATTTATCATGATACTGTAAGGCCATATTCAATAGGAATCATGCAGGAAAAAATACTGAATTAAGGTATCTAACATATTCACCAGACTTTGCACCAAGTGATTTCCATATTTTTTGTTCTTTACAAAATGCTCTGAATAACAAAAATATTTTCTCAAGAAAATCAGGTGAAAACATTCATAGAAAATTTCTGAAGTTTGAAAGCAGCAGAATTTTATTAAGTAAATAAACAAGCTACCTGATAAATGGCAAGAGGGGAATCAAAATAATGGCAAATATACTACTGATTGAAATTAATTCATTGTTGAAGTATATTTTACGAAAACGGAAATTATTTATGATCAACCCAATGACTGAAGGACTAATTAGCATTTCATAGTTATTGCTATCGTAATAATTTGGAGAATTAAAAAAAATGACACTATGTGCAAACAAAAACCATAGTAAATTATCATTTAGTTGCAAACTGGACTGGAAATAGCCTTATTCTTTAAGAGCATTTCAAGTGTATTGTTCTAATAATAGTCTTACAAAAATGTGCCATTTTTGCTGGGTTATTGTTTTATATATATATATATATATATATATATATATATATATATGACAGAGAGAAAGACACTCACTTCATCTCCTTATGAGATAATTGCACTTGATCCAGTGCCATTCGATAAAATTTGATGGCTTTTTGGTAATTTTGTTGTTTGAAATGAATGTTTCCAATATTGACTTTCAGTCGACCTGAAGTAAGTAAATAAAACAAGAAAATAGTGAAAAAAAATGAATTCACTGTTAACATACAGTTACAACAGAATGTATAATTACATTGCAAATAAATTAAGCACTTAACAATTAAAAGAGAGTAAGAAATTAATTATTGCTTTGTATAAACATATACTGCATTTATGACAAGTATTTGAATACTTTAATACTGTTTGTCTTTTCAGCCATTTATTATTTTTGTTTCCTCAGTGAAATTATTCTCTGCAGATTACTTACTTTGCCTCTAGAACAAAGATATGTAGCTAAACAGGCTTTAAACATACTAGACTTTGCACAATAATTCAAAACAAAAATTTACTTTAAAGTAATTAATGTCAATGTAATTCAATGAACAGAAATGTTTAAGAATGTTTACTTCTGTTTATGAAAATCACTTTCTTATATAAACACTGCAAATATATGAATATTAATGGGATTTATGTAGAATTCTTTTAACAAATGAATGTTATTACTGATGCTAGTTAATATGGTTTCTCTTTTTTAGTGAATTCTCCCATGAATTACATTTTATAATACACAAAATATGATTTTTTTTTTTTTTGCAAATAGAGTAATATATTTTTATAACAAATTCCCTTATCAAATCCAAAACAGCAATAGTGTAAAAAATTTGAAGATTAAATTAGATGATTTAAGTGAGCTTTTATGGAAACCATTGGATGAATTACTTAACAGAATTTGATCTGCATATAGAGAGTGTATTAATAGTATAAATGTTTGGAGCAAAAATTCTTATTTTTCTTAAAGGTTGATATGAGAAGATAGTAAAAAGGGGAAATGCCAAAGGAGGCATAACAAACAAATAATAATAATAAAAATTACTTAACAATTTAAAACTTATTTAGAGGCCTCTTGCTTTTAATATGATGCGATTTATTCATAATCACCTCTCACAGGTCCTGTAATTTGGTTTTGGTCATGGAATCACTATTCATGTAGTGTGTCTTGGGCAGAAATAACCTATCAGACTCCATCTCTTTTCTTTCTTCTAGACTAGTTGTCATAGCAAGGGTAAAACGCCCAGCCTACCCTACTATTTATCCATAGCTGGAGAGAGAATCAATGGATTCATACCTTTCCCAAGGTTATTAGCATTATGAGAAATGCAAACAGCCTCGTTCAAGATTTGAACTTGGGTAGCTAAGTCCACTTCTTATAATGATAACTATTATGTCGTGAGTACCTTTTTTGTGAACATAGCTGACAATAAAATCATTATCATCAAGTCATGCTGATAGTATAGCTTTCCCCGACTCTTGCTCTCCATCTATCTCTATCATTCATCACTTCTGGTAGGTCCTCCAAACTACATCCTGTGTCCACACAGAGCAGATTTAAATAAGTTCTTGTTGGTTAACCAATACTAGCATGTCTATCTGTAAGGGTCCATAAAACACTTATGAGTTCATCCTTGCTTCTCCAGCATTGTCCCACATGTTTTGTTCATCTTACTTGGATGGTTTTTGAGATGAGAGGTAAGTGGCCATATAGCTGTTTTTTTGTGAGTCATTGCTTCCAGGACTTGTTCAAGATAGCTAATAGCATTTTTGTGTAGTTCTCATCTAGCTTGTTAAACAATATTATTCAAATGAAAAAAAATGAACAAATTTTTTTTGTCCAAACCGAAAATTTTTTTAAATTCTACCTGAAATTTTCTTCTGGGAAGTATTTTTATCAAAAATACAAACATATTATTTTTATAATTTCATTAAATGTATTTACATGATTATAATAGTAAGAGTCAAAAGTTATGAAATATTTTGTTACATGCAAGTTTGCAACATATATCAAGTAACCAAAGTAGTTCAAGCTGTGGATGTTACACACTGTTGTTAGTAGTATCATGGTAATTAGTGTGCTGACATACTGTGCCTTACTTCACTCTGTATGTGATTTGAAAGCTGCAGAGATAAATGTGCAACGTAGTCTAATTCAGGAACTTATGCTTTACAGGTTCAAGCTGGCTCATAATGCTGTGGAAGCAACAAAAAAAACATTTGTTTTGTGCAAAGTGAAGGCACAGTTAACCAGAGAACAGTAACCAGGTGGTACAAGAAATTTTGCTAAGGTTGGAAGAACCTTGATGATCAGGTTTGGTCAGGTAGGCCTAAAACCATAGATTTTGAGACCATGCTTCAAGCAATAGAAGCAAATTCGGCAAGTAGCATTTAGAAAATATCAGGCAAGCTTGGCATCTCACAGTCCAGTGTGTTTTGTCACCTTGACAACCTCAGCAAAAGCATCCTGAGTGACCAAATTGTACTTCACATAACCAAAATATTGTAAAACTTTTAACTAACCGAGTATTAAATAATCATAAATAAAATTTCAGAAAACTTAAAAAATAAATAGATAAATGTGTGTTTATTGCTGAATCTAGTTTGTTTTGTATTAAGGAAACAAGTATAGCATAAAGCAGAAATATTGACTCATCAATTCAAAGACACTTATAAAATAACCAAATTTGAATAAAGTCACAAAGAAAAATCTACAATAAACAACGATTATATTGTTAGCTGAAAAAGCAAAGGTAAACATCCCCTGATAAACTGTACAGAAATCATTCACCTACCTGCACTGTTAAATAATTTGTTCTTCACAATTACATTGTATGTATTTAGGGCCTCTGTATACATCTCATTAGCAAAATACACATTAGCCAAGTTGAAAAGGACCTTCAAGAAAATATTTTTAAAATTACCATACAAGATAATACTTTAAAAAATCTATCATTCATAAAAGATTTACGTCAGTTATACATTTGTATTCTTAGAGTCTAAGTGTAAAATTGTATATGTTAGACAAATGTCAGCCAATGTAATTATGAAAAGCATTACAGGATATCCCTTAATGAAAGGATACATTTTATTTTTGATGGTTATTTGTCTACAATTAAAATATCGTGTTTCTTAATATATAAGCAGTGGAGTTTGATCTATTCTTTACAGGTATCTGATTTCTTTTTACTTTTAGTGGACCCTAATATGCTGTGAACTCCAGCAGAAATTGCATATGCTGTAGAAGAATACTTTAGGAGCCAAAACTCCATGATAGCAACATAAAAGAAATTCTGAATTATAGAAATCATCAGGCACCATCACGAAAGGTGATCCTTTGTTCTATTGCAAAATCCCATGAAACAGACAATATCAACAAAAAAAAAACCTTTCGTAAAGTTTCTGTAAAGAGACTGCAGTCATTCCAGATGATATGCTAAGCCACACTGCATTTAAATAGAGAGAGAGAGAGAGCAAAAATTTTCTCTTCATGGTGATGAACATTGAAAGGGATGTTATATTTAAGTCTTACATTATATAATAAACTCTTGTTTTTAGTTATATAATGAATATATTATGTACTCAATGTCATTAAGAAATTAATCCAAGATATTTCTATTAAAAATGTATCCCTTCATTATGGGATACCCTGTATCTAGTATAATCAAAAATGTAAAATATGATACAAGGTCTTTTTGAGGTGAGTAAAAATGAGTGAAAAAGGAATTATTAAGATAATAAATGCAGTTATATAACCTTGTGGCATAAAATAACCCTTGATGGGTTGACATACTATTAAAAATCAATTAATCCATCACCAATTGTAAACACTTTTTTTGTCATTTCCCACCTTTAAATGGTCTAATTGGGAGAAATAATAGTTTGAATCAATCTGATTCTTTGAAAAGAGCTCACAGTAGAGGACTGCCATATTTTACTATATACATAGCATCACATTCATTTAGCTGAAGACTTTTCTTTGATATGGTTAGTAGTAGTACCTGTTGCTTACCCCATGAATTCTTGTGTTTCAAATTCTCAGAAGTATCCACTTAGCATTGCTTGTCACAATTCATTTCAAAAATACATTTTTATTACACTTAAGTAATGAATCCCACATGGAAATATGGTCTAATAGGTTATTTTTTTGCTTTTGTGAAAGTCAAACATCAAATCAACATAATCATGCTGTTGTAAATGGTTTTCAATGCTTGATTTAAATATTTTGAATATGTTCTCTCTCTCTCTCTCTCTCGTGCCATACAGTGTTGATTCTTGTTAAGTAATTATTTGTTTACCATGAAGTTCACCTTAACTATTCAACCATGAACCATTGTTCAGTGAGAAATTTCCAGCATAAAAAATTATAAACCACTTTTGAAAAATTCAATCACACTACTTTCTCCATAAACTACACAAATTTTCTTTTACATTTAAGTCACATTTTTTCCTTTCTTTATCCTTAAGGATAAAAGAAAAACACATCCCATAAACTGGTTTGGTTATGAGAGCACGACTCATATAGCATATCTTGGGTAGGAATAATTTGGTGGAGCCCATCTCTTTCCAGGCTTTCCTTTTTCTAGACTGCTTACCATATCAAGGTTAAAGAGCCAAGTCTGCCCTACTATTTATCTATAGCTAAAGGGGGAGTAGTTGAATTCATACCTTTCCTAGGGGTATTAGCACTATGGGAAATGTGAACAAACTAATTCAAGATTTGAACTTGCATAGTCAAATCCACTTCTACAATAGACCATTATGCAACAAGTACCTCCAAGTATGATATACCAAAAATAAAAAATTATGCTTATTTTTTTTTACCTTTAATGTTGAAATAAACAAAAATTACCACCTTTGACAATTGGTTTTTAAATACATGCTAAGACAGCTACCTTTATAATAACAAAAATTATCTTTTTACATGAAGCTAAAATTAAACACTTCTAATGTTATCTCGTGACAAAAACAGAACAAACTTTCAAGGCTATTGAATAAAAATTTCCTCTTCATGAGTTTTTCCCCCAGACTAAAATAAAAATATATGATCAGTATATTTTTTATACAGTTTAATTATACATTTTGTTTAAACAAAGAAGATAAAAATGAAAATATTATCCAGGAAAAATATGAGTCTATTGTAAAACCTGAACACATATGCAATACATTTTTTTTATTTTTGGAACAGTTTACTTACTCTTTCAATAAAACTTGAATACTTGGAAATATTCTTAGATTGTCTTTACATTCTTACTTTTCCTAAATGTATACATACAGTTATTTACTAAGTTTAATTTAGATGTGGCACATGGCTAGGAGTATGGGGTACCTAGTGAGAATTAAATTCACCAACAATGATCTTCAAATTTAGCTTACTAACCATTACACTACATGAAATTCCCTAAGTGTATGTGTGTATATATATATATATATATAAGTGTTGAAAATACCATTAACTTTCCTTGTAGAAATATCAGGACACTGAAGAAGCTAAAAAAATAAATTAGGAAAAAGTTTGATAATACAGCCAAAGTCATATGCATAAAGACACAGAGAGAGAGAAATAGAAGGTATATGAAAAACAAAAATGATTAAATGCCTGAGTTAATACAAAATTGTATACAAACTGAAAAACCAGCCACAATTTTTAGAGATATTTAACAAATATAAGATAGCTAAGAAAATATGAATTATTTCTAACTTGACGGATAAAGAAACAAACTACCTAATTTTTGAGAAAGTGTCTTTGCACTCTCTGCCATTTCATTAAAGCTCTCTTGTAGGTTGGCCCAGGCAATGAAAAAGAACTTACAGAGTAGGTTAAATCAAGATTGGTGGGCTCCCCTTGGGAAATCTGTTTACGAAGACGAACAACTGCCTTCTCTTTCTTTTCAGCTTCCTTGGCTTTCTCCAGAGCCTGAACAAACATTGAGTACAAATGCATATTACACAAGACATCTGTAATATAATCCAATAGGAGGAGGAATATATATATATATATATATATATATATATATATATATATATATATATATGCAAATGTTTCATGCAAAATGAATATATTAAGCAAGTCAGCAACAGTGAAAAAGGTTCAGGAAAGATCAATCAAAATATAAAACACATATATACACGTTCATAGTTTCAGTTATAAAAAAATAGAAGAAAGTAATTTGATATGATTAAAAGACAGTGACATAATCATTGAAAAGCACTAATAGAAAGATAGTGACTAAAATAAAAAGATATGGAACTTTAGGTGAAAATAGAAACTTATGCAAGTTATATATACCAAAATGCAAATATATATGAACACATAACTAAAAAGATAAAAGCATGCTGTTAAGTAATTTCTGACTGTGTGACTGATAATAATCAATCTTTATATGATCATATAATATACATGCAATTATGTAATTTAAAAAAAAATGAAACCTGAAACAAAAAATAAGAAAAATTGCACACATATTAAGTGGAGAAGATAGAAAGAATTTAAATACTGATTATGTGGGCCCCAAAAACAGAAAATACTAGAGTGAGTCAAAAGTTCTGCAACATTTTGGCATGTGCTAGTTTGCAGTGTGCATATCATGTGATCAAAGCAGTTCAAGCCATGGAGGGTACCCACTGTGGTTGATAGTATCATGGTGTGCTGAGATGCTGTGCATTGCTTCACACTGTGTGTGTGAATATGAAGTGGCATAGATAAAAGTGCAATGTAGTCTAAATAAAAAACTTAGGTTTTTATGCATTTAAACTGGGCCATAATAACATGGAAGCAACCAAAAACATTTATTGTATGAAAAGTAAAGGTGCAGTTGATCACAGTCCAGTAACCAGATGGTTCAAAAAATTTTGTTTGAGTTGCAAGAATCTTGACTATCAGGCAAGATCAGATATGATGCATTCTGAGGCCATGCCCCAACCCATGAAGACAAATTCAGCAAGTAGCATCCAGAGAATATAAGGCAAGCTCAGCATCTCACAATCCAGCATTATTTGTCCCCCTTATGACCTTCACAAAAGCATTCAGATCCACTGAATCATGTGACCAAAATATTGCAAAACTTTTGACTAACACTAGTAAAATGAAACAGACTGCATGATATTAGATTATGGACTGTCTTCAACTGTTGACTACCTCATTGTTGTGTTTGCTTATATGATTTATGCAAGTACAGTTGATTTGTGGTAAAATATCTATCTCTGTGTTTCAAAATGATTCAATGAATTAAAAAAATGATAATAAAACATTTCTTTAATTGTTACAAATGTATCAGAAGAGAGAATCAGACTGAACAAAGAAAAAAGAGAAAAGTAGTAATTATATATTTTAAAAATAATCACATAGATGTGAGCTCTATTAAGAAAAGGCTTTATCAAAAAATGTAAACATTATGTTAAGAACTGAAATGCAGTGAGCAAATATATTGATTTTACGTGATAGATTTGAAAAAAGAAAGAAGATAAATTGCAAGAATTCAAAGAATAAAAACACTTCAATCATTTTGTAATATTAATTCCATCAAAATGTGATAAAATACCAATTTAAGCAAACTAAAACTGTTAATTACACAATTTCTTAGGAATATAGTATCAATTATTTTATGTTTATAAAAACAGATGTTCAAGATTGTATAAATAAACTCTCAAGTTTGTTCAAAAACAAGTTAAAAAATGAAAGAAACAAAACATTTGCCATATAATCAAGAATATCAACAAATTTATTTCAAGAAGTAACAAACATTATTATTTTTTTTTATACTTGCAACATTATCCTTACAAGAAGCCTTTAAATATTTCCCAAATAGATATGTTATTTCTAGTATGTCTTGATACAAAAAAAAAACATGTTTGAAAGTACTTGAGAAAAGTTAACAATTGAAAGATATGAATAACTTACTGTTGGGAAGTCACCTCGACTTGTGGCAAAACAACTTTCTTCAATTAAACTATTAGCTTTTTTTTCCAACTCTTTAATTTTTGCTTCAGGCCTAAATTAAAAATAGAAATACATTGAGTTAGCAAAGACAAAGGTTGATAAATGTAAACATCATAAAAAGATCCCCAAAAACAAATTTCTTATACTGCTTCTAAATTCATTTTTGCAGGGTTTTTTTTATTTTAATTATATGATTAATTTTTTTTTTTTTTTACACATAATAATTGTAGTGATATTGAACAGTGGTTGAATATAATTTGCATATGAAGGAATGGGATACATATATAGACATTCTACTAAGAGAAAACAGAATGTATACAAAAAAGAGGGCATTGAACTACAGACTTAAAACAGAATAACTTACTTTCAATATGGTGGATCCATAGGATCTTTGTTGCACCTAAATGAGCCAGAGTTTGCAGAAACTTAAATAAGATGTTTACTGCCTATATCAGAGCAACAAAGAACATGAAGGACTACTATTTTCTTTTAATTTAATACTCACTTTATAATCTTTTAACATTTTATATCTAAGAGCAAAAGAAAATGTACAGAGATCTTGAGAAGAGTTCAAAGAACTACAGAAAATGAAACAATATATAGAATAAAATCAAGATCCACAATAGTCATACAACCTCTATTTCAGGAAGGTGTAATAATATTGGACAGTAATTGTATGTAATTTATATATGGAGGAATGGGACATATATAGTCATGCTACAAGGAGAAAACAGAATATATAAAAAAGAGAGAGCACCTCAGGTGGTGTAATGGTTAGCAAGCTAGACTAGCAAACCTTCATGAGTGATTTTGATTCTCATTGGGTACCCCATTCATTTGGTCTTGTGTCACATCTAAGCAAAAAGCTTAATAAATTAGCATATACAAAAGTGTAATGGGTGGTGTAATGGTTAGCAAGCTTTCGTGAGTGAGTTTGAGTCTCATTGGGTGCCCCATCCATATGGCCTCATAGCACATCTGAGCAAAAAGCTTAGTAACTTACTATATACAAAAAGAGGACACTGAACTACATACTTGAAACAGAATAATTTACTTGATAACAGTATAACAAGAATATTATCTTTTATTAGAAAGTATTTGTTTCTAGATGATCATTTGTTTTTAGAAATACAAGTTAGAAATTATACAATAAACACTTAAACAACAATAGGTTATTTATCTACGTGAAGATAATAAAATATAAACTGTCCAAATCTTGCTTTCAAAAAAAAAAAGTATCAAAATAAACATACCCTTAAAGGAAACTTTGTACAAATTTTCATAAAATCACCAAAGGTAAATCTCACCAGAAATTAAATGATATTGCTAACCTAGGTAATACACAATTTCACCCTAGCTCTAAAGTATATCTTATAAAGTGGTGAAATTCTAAGACATTTCATAAATATAGTTTATAAATTTTATGTTTGCCAAAGAGCATAACCTACTTGATTATATATGAAAAAATATATGGGAGATTTGATTTTAAAATCAATTTTTAGTGAGGTACTTTAGTTGCAAAGTTACATAAAATCTTTATTTGAATCATACATTCAAAAGATGCAAATAAATATTACATCATTAGTTTTTCAACAAAAGAGACATTAATTAATAAGACATTTTTTTTATTGTAAAACTGAAATACACCTGCTTTGCATAGAAGATATAAAACTTCCAAAGGTTCCAATTGGAATTTCATCCCAGCAATGTTTTAAGCAATTTGGTTTAGTTTTAGTCATGTAGAATGTCTTGGGTGGAAATAACAAGCTGGAGTCCGTCTTTCTCCAGGTTTACAAGTGATTTGAATTCAGAGTTTTCCTTCTCCTAGACTAGTTGCCATATCAAGATGAAAGAGACCAGTCCACTGTACAATTTATCTAGAGCTGGAGGGAGAATAGCGGTAGGTATATGTAAGGGTATTAGTGCTATGTGAAATATACTCAATATTAAGTTGGTGCTCTTTTCAAACTGCCTTCTTTTCTTAGAGACAAGTCATGAAAGGATAACCCATAAATTTTCAATAAATCTGAAGAGTTTGCAGGCTATACCATGATAATGGCTTTAAACCATACCAGGATGACCTTGACATAATGAATAGCTGCATTTTTATGCTGGAATTCAAAATATTTTCCATGATATCAGTTGACAAATGAAACAAGACTCTTTCTAACACTTCTATATAACACTGAGCATCTTTTGTTTGCTATCACCACCAATTTAGCTTTACTTTTGAATGAAATGCTATACAAGATAACTAATCCTCCACCAAAATGGATGTTTGAAAATAACAGGCTTCTCCTCCCAAAAGTTGTGCCAGTTGCATTGCATTTCATTGAACTTATTTTTTATCAAAGAACACTACTTCTACTGTTCCTTGATCCACATCACGCAACATGGTTTCAAGTAACTAATAATAATCCGAAGTAAACAAGCTTCAAGTGATTGTTCTTAATACAAATAATTTACACACAATTATATGGTATCAAGCATTCCTATCTAATGCAAATAACTTTCAAACCTATCTATCTAACCTGTAGATAGGACTATAACAGGCACTACGACTCTGTGTCAGAATCAACCTAAAAGTAATGGCAATGAAGGAGTACTCTACATTCCTCTGATCACCAGGATTGAAGCTTCATCATCAGATGTAGTTTGGTGTCATACTCAGGACACATTTATTTTGGAGGTCCCTAGAACACAATTAATCTTTTGGATGCCTCTAAGAAAAAAACAAAACAAAAAAAAACAGCAATCAATTTGAATGACCTTTCTAGCTATTTTTTTTATGTCATATAATACTGAATTCTTCAAAAGATTCGCTAATAGCAGTTCTATCTCTCTTTAGTTTCTGTGTAATAGCAAAAATACAGTTCTCTACATAATAAGCCAATATTTTCATCTTTTCTTCTTTAATGAAGCTTGTTCCTCTCAGAATCTTCAACATATAAAACGAAATCAATGTGTGGTGTATCTCTCACTAGTATTATGACCTGTTTTAGTCATGTAGAATGTCTTGGGTGGAAATAACAAGCTGGAGCAGTCTTTCTCCAGGTTTACAAATGTTTTGAATTCAGAGTTTTCTTTCTCCTAGACTAGTTGCCATGTTAAGATGAAAGAGACCAGTCCACTGTACTATTTATCCAGAACTGGAGAGAGAACAGTGGTAGGTATATGTAAGGATAATAGTGCTATGTGAAATGCAAATAGCCTCATTAAGGATTTGAACACAGATAACCAAGTCCAATTCTTAGAATGATAGCTGGTTCCAGTGTGGTCTATGCTATATCCTGATAGCAACAAACAACTTCTAGAATCATTTCAAATGCAGCTACATTTTCAGTTCTAAAAACTTCTACGAAAAACCAGAAAATACATATATTGTTTTTCAATATGTCTTAAATTTAGTTCTACTTTTGGAATGTGTGACTTAAGATTTTTCCTAAACTGTAAATTGTGGCTTTTGAATTGATCTTTTAAACCTGAAAAATTCTCCACAAAACTAGGGGTTGACTTATACAGTAGGGCTAAAATTCAAATCTTTACCACTTTGTGATAAATATTTGGATTTAAACAACACCTCTACACAAGCAGGATGCAACACAAGGTTAATTTTTAAGTGGTGTCTAACAGGTTTGAATTTGGGTTTAATATCCCAATGATATTAATGCTATGTGAAATGCAAACAGCCTCATTCAGGATGTGAACTTGAGTAGACAAGTCTACTTCCTATAATAACTATTACACTACAAGCACTTTGAAAAAAATTTTTTTTTCAATTATTCACTGAACTAAAAATCTATTTCAATATTAGAAATCTACAAGCTATATTTAGAGTATATCTTATTTTCATTGTTTTACATAAATCTGCACAAAGTCTACAGGAAGAGTTCACAGGGGCTAATTTGATTTATGTTTATATTTCTATTTTGGCAGTAATAAACCAAAACAAATCTCTGAGCATTTGGGTCACAGCTAGTCAATAGAATGAAAAACCTATTATCCTTACAGGTAAATGAATGTTTATCTAAGTTATCAATCAGATGATTCAGTTACCTCAAATACCTTCCACTTTAGCTGAGCTCAGCAAAGAAGCTTATGCATTCAATGAAAATAGCTAAATAACTAATTGTGTAGAAAAGCAGTCAAAAAAGGAATTTGTACAATCACAGGTGCAAAAGAAATTCAATTCTTGAAAATTTAATTCATAAAACCAAGAAGATGAGTTTATTTATATGCAAAAATCTCCATGTCATGATTTTCACTTGTAAAAGAAAATGTAGATATTGATACACATTATCCTTTCTTTCAAAATTTTGTAAATGTTTTTTAACCAAATATTTTCCAAATTAGCAGAGATAAATCAATTCCATGATTAATCATCACTGCTCAAGTTAAAGTAATAAAAAAGTAATTTATTAGTTTATCTCACTTGAACCTATTCATTGTTTTTATTATAGATTAGGTCTAAATATTGTTTTTTAATAACAGTAACAAAGCATTAAAGAACATCCAACAATCAAAAATAAAAGCTAAGAGAAAGAAAAAAGTATCAGAAGAAAAATTGAAGAAAGAAAGAAAGAGCTGTAAGAAGAAAAGAGAAACAATAGCAGAAAAAACAAAAAAAAAAATCAGTCTGGTAAGAAATAAGAATGAAGAAAGAAAACAAAAACAAAATTATAAAAGAAAAGATTGGATAAAAAAAAAAAGAAAGGAAAGCAGAAACTTGAGAAAAAGAAAAAAATGGAGAAATCATAAAAGAAAATAAGAAACCATCAAAGAAATATGAATGAAGGAAATAATATGGCAGAAGAGCTGACTTTCTTTGGTTTCAACCAATACCTCCTGAAGTAGATGACCTTACTGAATTTGAAATTGACTAATACAGGAAATCTTAATATAAACACAAATGTTTTTTCTTTCTTCCCATCTTCCTTTCCTTCACTTCTCTTCTCTTTCTCTCTCTCATCTTTCTTGATTCAGTTATAATCATGGTTATTGAAGAAACATTAAAATTAAATTTCTCTTACAGAAAATTAGTTAAGTTAACTAGCAGTGCCTTGATTAAAAGTCTCTGTTAGGATCATCATAATTTTTACTTTATAATATCTACATTTGATATAGAATGTAAGAATGATTGATAATAAAGAAAAGACTACTTTATATTTATCATTATAACAGTATGGCACATAATTAAGTTATCCAGTAATTTAGTTTAAGTTTAATTTTGTTTTTTTTTCTTAATAATGACTACTGTGGTGAAACAGATTTTAAACAGTTCTTGTAATTTAGGGATCAGGGTACAAATTGAAGAATATATCTACAGTATTACCCATAAATGAGCACATGTTGAACAATTTTTTATAAAAACTTATTTTTCTTCTAAACTAAAGATTTTATTACTTCTAATGGAACATCATATGAATTATTAGGTTCTATTTATTACCATCCTGTACAGAACTGAAGCTGTAACCAATAATAAGATTGCATGAATATATGTAAGGAGTGTACTTATTTTTGGACTGCTGTAACATACTGACCCTCAACCGAGCTGTCAATCAAGAGATGTACCTGTGTACATAAGCGGAAGAACAGTGAAACAGGTGCATTCGGTCGAAGATATCAGAATATCACCTTGATCTGTGGACGTGGTTAAATTCGGTGCAGATGCGTACGCCCACAGGAAGCAGGTGGACGTGAGACAATTATATAACCAGGTGCCACAGACGGCTTGAGTTCAGTTCCAGTTCCAGTTGGAGTCAGTTGGGGACAAGATGCCAGCATGAGAACAGCTTGCATGGTTGAGCAGCCCAGCCAGAATGAGGAAGAAGTGCTGCTATGGTCAGAAGAACTTGGGTCAATATGTAGAAGTCTGTCTCCGTCTCCAACTCACCTCTCACACACAAGAAACATTAACCCTTTTGAGAATAAAGTGTGAGAGGTATATTTTTATAAAGAAGTGTGTTTGTTCATTGAAGTCGTCATTATAGTTGACTATGTTTCCGCTTATATTTGTATATGCGTATGTATGCGGCTATACAACACTGCTACATATTCATATTTTTGGTTACAGAGTTTGATAATACATAGTGCCTAATAATATTTATTTTCATTGTATAATGTTTCACTGAAAATAATAAGATCCTAGTATCTTTGATTTGGAAGAAAACTAACTTTTTATAAAAAATTACTAGTTTCTTTTCTTCTAAACCAAAGACACCAGGATTTGTTTAATTCTAGTAGAACATTATACAAATGGATATTATGAGGTTCAATTTATTACCTAACTATACAGCACTGAAACTGTAACCAAAAATATGATTGCATCAATATATATATATATATATATATATATAAGAGGAATAATTGTTTTTGGATCATAGAAAGAGACTGATGAAAAAATAGAATAGGGAAAAAAAAGAGATGATAAATGTTATTAAATACACACAACATTAAACAGATTACAAATACTGGGATTAAGTCAATTTTTTATTTCATCAACATGAACACTTAATTCTATAAGAGTGAGAAAAAAATGTTACTTTCTCTTGTCAAAAAATATTTTTTCTAATGTCCAACTTGTCTATACAATAAATCAGATTCATGTGTTATGAGTTTGTAATAAACAAATCTTTAATGTACAATCTCAAGCTCTAAATGAAATTAATTATTGAAAAACAAGCGTAAATAAATAATTCTACTTTATTTTATAGAGTTGGGATCATACATAGATTAGATAGAGTTAACTGATATTTTGATCTAAAAACATAAGATTAATTTTTTTCTTTTTTAATAATGACTAATATGAATTCACCTGAAGTGGAGAAGTATCAGTATGCATGTCTCTATAGCCAATAACTATTTGTATGTGACAGAATGACAGAGACATGATAGATAGAAAGAGACAAGTGCCAAAAGGTGGCAACTCATCATTACTATTGACTAACAACAAAAAATTTTTTTTATTACTTAATTTAAAAAAAGCATGAAACCCTTTTATTTATTTGGTAAACTGTTGTAATGCTTGACTACAATTGCTAAACTCAAAATACAAACTTTCTGAGGCCTGGTAGTGTCTTTGATACTGGGAGCACATTACATAACACAATTCTGTTTTTAGCTAAATAATCAACAGTGAATACTGAGACAAGCTTTCACTGCAGAATGAATATGTATGTTTCTGATATGATATTCTCTATAAATTCCAGAAAATTTAAACACCCAGTTCTTTAAAAAGCTTTCCACACTATAATTGAAAATCTACCATGTTTGATCACAAGTTGCATTCTTTTCAATTTCCCATCTGATCACACAAAGACATTTTCTGATCACCCAAGTTGAAGTAAACAAGATGCAGTGATGACCTGTGCTTCATTAGGGAGTCCCATTGCACAAACCATCGTTGTCAGTGCAATTCCAAATTTTAATGTCATTTAACAAACTGACCAGTAATACCTTTGGTTAGAGACAAAAAGGAAATAATTCTCTCAAAGAGAAAAAAGAGTTATCTTCTAATAGTGTATGATATCAGAATGTAAAATGATGACTAAATAAATCATTACTGATTTTCAGATGTGTTTTCCTTTATCTTTGACAATCCTTGTTTCTTACTCAAGTTACACAGTTAAAAGCAAGTCAATAGAAAGATGATAACAACAGATTTGGCATGAAGGATTATTTTTATTGACCTGTTTTGGTAAGTAAAATTTAACTTAAAATTCCTTCACTTCTTTTTTTTTAATAAAAACAAAAAAAAACATGGCTGGTTGGTTGGTTGGGTTTTATAGCATATCAACCTTTGTAGGTTATTTAACACCAAATCCATTTTTATGTAAATAATCAGTTCTATTTCAAACAATTCAGTTTAGCATAAGTACACAGTTTAATTATCAAAAACATTTCCATTTCAAACTATTCAGTTATATGTAATAATTCAGTTAAGTGTAAATACAGTTATAATGTCAAAAACAGTCCTATTTCAAATAATTCAGTTAAGCATAAGCACGCAGTTTAAATGTAAGTACGGTTTAATTGTCAAAAACATTTTTATTTCAAGCTATTCAGTTTAATCAAGCAATTCAGTTTAGCATAAGTATGCCGTTAGTTCTATTTAACCCATAGATAGGGCCCTATCAGGTGCTACCACTCTGGGCCAGAGTGGACCTGGGAGCAATGGCAATGAAGGGGTATTTCGCATTCCCCAAAGCTCCAGCACTGCTGGAACCTCACCATCAGATTGTTTAGTGTCATATCCAGGACACTCGTTGGCGGGGGGGTCTTACCCCTCTGCAGAGGTGCAGTCAGTGTATTCTACAGCCCCAGCCAACTGGGCAATACACTGAGTTAAATGTCAAACAGTTTTATTTCAGATAATTCAGTCCAGCATAAGTACACAGTTTAAACATCAAAACAGTTCTATTTCGAGCAATTCAGTTCAGCACTAGTACACAGTTCCAATGTCAAAACAGTTCTATTTTAAACAATTCAGTTTAGCATAAATATGCAATATAAATGCAAAAATCAGTATAGTGAAGGAAGCACGGTTTACTTCTATTTAACCCATAGATAGGACCCTTATCAGGTGCTACCACTCCGGGCCAGAGTGGACCTGGGAGCGATGACAATGAAGAGGTACTCTGCATTCCCCAAAGCTCCAGCATTGCTGGAAACTCACCATCAGATTGTTTAGTGTTGTATACAAGACACTCATTGAGGGGGTCTTACCCCTCTGTAGAGAAGCAGTCAGTGTATTCTACAGCCCCAACCGACTGGGCAAAAAACATGGCTGTTTCATCAGACAAATTGAAACAGATTTTGCATCAGCAGTAAAAACAATTTGAGAAATCCCAGTTAAATATAAAAACAGCTCTGACACAGTAATTTTAAATTCAACTAGCTGCCCAGAACTCACCAAATTGGACTGAAAACAGTCAAACTATTTCACTGTTTAAATATAATCCTTCTAAAAACATCATTTTTTTTTTTGCTTCATGGTTTCAACATTGGAGGAATACTATTGAATGCAATTTTTCACACAAAGATGACACATGGAAATCAAGATATTTGCCCCATATATTAGGAACTAAAGAATATGAGCATTTCACAAATTTGATTCAGTCCTAAATGCTTTTGGACTTAACATTCATGGAAACTGTTGACCAGATAACCGAAATATTCAGTATTCAGTAATGATAATTGTGAATATGAGAAATTCCAGCTTTGGACATAAACTGAAGACTGGAACCATTGCACTTAGTGATGATATCATTACTGCAAGTGAAACTCAGGATGAACTTTTCAACTGTTTATTTTCTGTTTTTGAACAGATTCAGAAGTATGATTTTCATGTCTAAGCAGAGGAATGTCAGTTTCTCCAGACATCAATTAAATACCTTGGTTTTATATTTAATAAAAATAGATAATATATTGGAACAGATTGCTGCAATTAAAAGTATGCCAGCATCAATAAACATTTTACAACTGTGTTCTTTTCTAGGTTTGATAAGCCTTTACAGTTCATTTTTATGAAAACTCCATGTTCATACTTCTCTGAACCATCTTCTAAAAAAGGATGTTCCATGGAACTGGCCAACAAATGCCATATCCAAACTTATGAATGCACACCAGAATTTACCTAAAAACTCCAATCTTACAGCTGTATTAGTGGAACCAGAAATTGTTTCAGTGCTTACATCCACTATAAGAGTACAGCCTGTTACCTTTCAGATTATTCAGGAAGCCACAACTTATGATCCACTGCTGCAGAAGGTGATTCACTACTACCATACAAATTGGCCTCAGACATATCCCGGATTTCCCCATGGTTATGTCTTCATATTGATTTTGCATCACCTATTGATAGAAAATGTTTTCTGTTATGAGTGGATGCCTGCAGTAAATGGTCTGAAATTTTTCCGATGAGCCACATCACCTCTATGGAAACCATTCTAAAACTACAGCACATTATAAATAGATTTGGAGTTCCAAAGACCCTAGCCTCTGACAATGGCACAGTTTTCACTACAGTGAAATTTTCAGGCTTCTGCTAGTCATATGTTATCAAATACATACACACACTATTATTCTATCCACAATAAAATGGATAAGTTGAGCAATTTGTAGATACCTTTAAAAGGGTACTCCAAAAATTAAAAGGAGAGGGCACATAACCAACAAAATGGAGACATTCCTAACAAATTACAGAGCCACACCAAAAAGTATCTCACCTGTCAAGGTTCTGAGTAACTACAAAATTTGGTTATATATAGTCATCATACATACAAGTACAAAAAATTCTCACAAAAGAAACACGACAATGGAACAACAATTCAACCACCTTTATAGTGTAGTTGTACCTTCAAACCAGGCCAACAAGTTTAAGCAAAAGATTACCAAAATGGCATAGAGAAGTAAACACAAGGTTACATCTCACATCAAATTGAAAATGCCATTTACAATATTAGCATGCAATCTTCCACTTGAGTATGACATGCAAACCAGCTATGCTCTTCAAAACTTGAAATACCCACAAACCAAAGGTTAGATCTTCCATTTAACATTTTGTTGGACATTTTTTTTATCTGTTTTGATTTGTGGGAACACAAAACAACAAAAGTGTAGAACAAATACCTAGACCTGAATGGATGAAAACTAGACAGTCAGTTAGAGTTTGACATACCATCAAATAGCAACAAGTAAACCTCCAACAAAAAACTTACCATCATTATAAAAAGAGGAGGTGTTGGGGACAAAAGGAAATGACTCTCTCAAAGGAAAAAAAGAGTTAAATTGTTTACCGGTAGGACATGACATCAGAATGTAACATGGCAACTAAATAAATCATTATTATTTTCTCACATGTTTTCCTTTATCTCAGTTAATCCTTATTTCTTGCTAAAGTTATACATTTTTTTTTAGAAAGCTGAAAATTTCTGTTTATGCAGTAAGAAGCATCATAAAATGATTGTATTATTCTCTTGCATTTTATTGTAAATATGAAAGCTGATTAAAATAATGCTGTTAATAAGGAGGCAAGAAACTCTTGCAGTTTTTGAAGATAATAATAATAATAATAATATGATGTCAATCTGTATATTCTATGTCTTTGTCATCACATGTGTTGTTACAATTCCTCACTTAAAACTTCAATAGAGATAATCAACCCTCACCTGTAGTTCTTTAATGAAAAATATAGACATTCATTTTTGATTATCTCTTATTTTGTTGACTCATATCATGTAATAATCATACTCAGGTAAAACTCAACAGCATTTTTTTGTTTTGCTGTCTTTATAACTATCTTCAAAATACAAAATTTTCACAAGAGCATAAAACAACACTGAAACTACAAGAGAGTCAATTACTAAAAGAAATATGCTTATAAAACAAACTCCTCTTTTGAGATTATAAAAACAAATAAAGTAAAAAAATATTTTTCATTTAAATGTACAAAAAATTAATATAAATGAAATCAGCATATCCTTAATTATTATTTAAACATATTTTGATTGATTCCTTCTCTAAGTTTAGATACAAATCCAATTGAGCACTTAAATGATTACCCAAAGAGAAATATATTAATATCAAATTTCTGCTATGAACTCAATTTGCAACCTACAAAATGTGTGTACAATAGATAAGTAACTTAAATATAATTTTTTGTAGACTAAAGGATGACAGGTTATAAACTCTTCAATATTCAAGAATATAAATCTCAACTTACTTATCTTCTGACTTTTTATCCATAGGTGAACCTGGACCAATTCCTTTGATTGCTTGATCAGCTGGATCAAACATAGCACCTAAAAAAGAAATTTTAAAAAATGCCAAAATTTATTCTAAACAAATTTAGTTTCATCTACGTTTTGATCTAAATAAAAAAATACAACAGAGACAAATTTAAGACAGTAGTGTAACAGATTAAAACCATTAGGCTATAATAAATATTTGTTTGGTTTGGTTTGATTGGGTTTTATGGCATATCAACCCTTGTAGGTTATTTAAATCCAAATCCTGTTTATACATATATATTTAATATATAATGATAATAATAAATAAATATATATCAGATATATATATTTAATTCATGGAATTTAGACTGCGACCCCGGGGTTTCATGGAGTTCTTTTCAAAACAACAATCATCAGGCAGTTAAGAAAATGAAATGAATCGAAAATTGAAAAAATACAGTCAAAAACCGTTGTGGTTTTGTATGATTTTTTATGTGTGTGTGTGTGTGTGTGTGTGTGTGCGTATGCATGTATGGGTTATAGTTGCGTATTAATTAGTGTTTGTATGAGATTAAGTCAATTTGCAAACACAGCACGTTGTATAAGCGGATGTGAATTCGTAGGTGTATCTTAATATTTCGTGACATTATTTTTTTTCTGTATGTGTAGGTGACTATAGCTAAGGAACAAAACATCATCATTGCATGTCGAGAGGAATGAATAAAGATTTGATTTGTAAGCATATCTAAACGGTTATATTATGGTAGACCAGAATCACAATGGGTATAAGTAAGGGTATATTGTATTGCAATGTAATATTGTACAATGTTGGTATAATATTTAGGGAAGGGGATTGGGCTAGGATATAATAATAATAAATTGGTGAAATGTTGTGTAAATATTATATATACTATAGTTCTCTTTCGTGGTACATGCGTAGTGAACATAATAAAGGGGTTACAATAATAGTTAGTATGTTTATGTACGATGATGATTATGACTAAAGAGCAAAGTGCTGTCATTATAAAATTAAGGAAATAGATGACGGGTTTGAGTGGTATGGGTAATAGTTGGGCAGTTGGGATGGTTATTATCAATAGTTATATGTTTTGTGTCAATGTTGTGTGACATATACACTATTGTAGAAAAGGGTAGAGTATACATTGTAGATAAGATGAATGTAGAATGTTGGGGTCTATTCTTAATTCTCATAAAAAAAGTAAAATTAACCGATAGTAGAGGTGTGTGAATAAGAGTATGGCGGTTAATGGAGAAAGATGGTACATGAAGGAAAATGGTACTTACGGTGCTTCTGGTTTTTTTATATACTTGAGGTGGTAGATGGGTTATGTGTATGGATCAAAGTGTGAGAGAACCTTTTTGTTTTCATGCCTACATTTTGAAAGGATTTCAGATTTTTTATTTAGTAGGATGTTTTGTGATGGGTAGGTTATGATAGCTAATTTTTCAGGTGATTGTAGGAGAGATGTTTGTGTCTTTTAGCTGCCATATGTAAGAGGATAAGGAGGTGTTAGATGCATAGTTTCTGTTTTTGAATGAAAGTTTGTGGTTGTAAATTTTTTGTTTTATGATGCCTTCTGTTGCACCGATGTAATGTTTGACGGAGTTGTTTGTTTTTACTGTGGCTTTGTATATAACGTTTTTATACAGGCATTTTTCTGGTAGGGGGCATGTGCTTTTGACTCTACAATTGCATTGGTTGGAGGAGTGTATTGTACTGTTGGTGGATGTGATTTTTTTGTTGTGTTTTTTATTATCTGTGACATGTTGTTTGTGCAACTGTAGCTAACCTTAATGTTGTTTTTATTAAAGATTTTGACTAGGGGGCTATTATTGGGGAAGTGCTTGGAGATTAAGTTTAGGAAGTCCCTACCTATATTGGATGTTATGCATTTATTGTAAGCTGGGTTAAACCAAATAATATTCCTACTTCTGTGCCTAGATTTGTCTTTTGGAGGTATGAATTCAAGTGCTTGTCTATAACCACTGTGTTTTAATGCTTTGTCATATATGTGTTTGTTAACAACTCCGCTAACATCGATATTTTTAACAATTTTACATACAGGTAAACGGTTTTAAGCATTCCACACTAATACTTTTATTTGAACACAGTTAAATGGTTGCAAGTCTTGTTATGCATCACTAACAATTCAATTAAACATCAGTCATTTGTTTACACACAGTTAAATGGTCAAACAGTTCTATTTGACCCATAGATAGGACTTTATCAGGTGCTTCAATTCTGGGTGAGAATGGACCTGGGAGCAATAGCAATAAAGAGATACTCTAGATTTCCCAGAGCTCCAGGGCTGGAGTCTCACCATCAGATGGTTTAGTGTCATATTCAGGACACTTGCTGGTGGGGTCTTACCCCTCTGCAGAGGTGCAGTCAGTGTATTCTCCTGCCCCAGCCAACTGGGCTGTAAATATTTGTATTTATTGCATAAGTACATTCCCTCGGTATTTTGTTTTACAGTTAGTAGTCTTTTATATGAAAGAAGAGATTGTTTAAGATACGGAAGAGCTACTGCTTTGCTCTCTTCTATATTTTTACTCTTTTCTATGGATAATGAGTTTCTTTTCATTTTACACATAAAATTTGCACTAAAATTAAAGTGGGCACATACTGTTCCTTCTAAATGAAAATAACCATCTTCATCTTTGGAATGGATCACAAGCAAAGTAAAGACAGCATAGATACAAAAAATATCAAATACACACATCTTAAACTAAAAAGAATGTAAAATAACTTTATGGTTTTAGTTTTATTTTGATATTTTATACTTTGCTAATTTTATCATATTGATTGATTGATTTTAACAGCATGTCAACTAACCTAGAGTTATTTCATGGCAAGAGGTTCATTGTACATTCATATTTTAGATTTTTTGTGTAGTTCTTTCTTATGAGGATGTGTTTTGTACATGGTCCTGTTGAATACAAATTTATCTGACACACAGATGGATTTGGTTTAGTTTGGTTTGGTTTTATGGCATATCAAAAATTATAGGTCATTTTATGCCAAATCCTTTTTATACATATATTAGATATGTGATTTCTAAACACATTTTGTAATTAACATTTTTAAACCAGCCTGAGCTCATTTTTTTTGCACAGTTAAATGGTTTCACTTAATTTCAAACAATTCAATTTAGCATAATTACACAGTTTTTTGTTTACACACATGTAAAAACAGTTCTATTTCAAACAATTTACTTTTGGATAAGTAGAGTTAAATGTCAATACTTCTATTTCAAACAATTCATTTTAGCACATCAACAAAGTTAAATGGTTCCAAGTATTGCTATGTATCACAAACAATTCAATTAAACATCAATCATTTGTTTACACACAGTTAAATGATCAAACAGTTCAATTTCAAACAATTCAGTTTAGTATAAGAACACACTTTAAGTACGAAACAGTTCTATTTGACCCATAGATAAGACCTTATCAGGTGCGACCACTCCGGGCCAGAGTGGACCTGGGAGCAATAGCAATAAAGGGATATTCTATATTCCCCAAAGCTTCAGTATTACCATCAGATTGTTTAGTGTCATATCTAGGACACTTATTGGGGGAGTCTTACCCCTATGCAGAGATGCAATCAGAGTATTCTGCAGCCCCAGCCAACTGAGCAAACACAGATGGGATCCTAAACAGTACTACCACTTCAAATCAAAGTGGACCTGGAAGTAATGACAATGAAGAATTACTAGATGCTCTCCAGATCTTCAGAACTGGAGCTTCACCATCAGGTACAGTTTAGTATCATAACAATCACTCCCCTGGTGGAGGTGGGAGTTTACTCTTCTGCAAGGGATACAGTCAGCCAACAGGGCAGTCAAAATAATTGAAAAAGGGGACATCAATGGTCATTACTAGTGGATTAAGTTTGATTTTTACTGGGTGTTCTACACTTGCAACTTTTGAGGTTTACCAAAGTGGTGGAATTGATTAAGTTTTTAAATTTAATCTTTGAAAGAGTTTTTTAATGGAATTATCTTTGTTCTTTTTTTAATTGAAATGTAAATTAAAACAATAATTGCCAATTTACTCCTGGTCAGAAAGACACTTCAAAAAATGAGCTGAAAGAAATAAAAAAAAAACTAACTCCTATTTCCAGCAGAAGTATAACCTGCTCCTTTAACTGCAGTCATTGGACGTGCAGAGCCATCTTGTGGCTGCACAGCTGTGCCAATTGGACGACCAAATGAAGATGGCAAAGCACTTCTTCCACCACGAGCAGCAGTTCCTAATGGCTGGCGAGTGAAACCCATACCAGGAACCATACCTGTCTAAAAAAAAAAAAAAATAAAAAAAAAAAAAAAAATATATATATATATATATATATATATATATATATATATAGAGAGAGAGAGAGAGAGAGTCATTTATTACACTGTTATTATCTTACTATGTGTAGTTAAAATTATGAAGATAAAAATGAACAGAAAAGTCAGCTATTCTTTTTTTTTAAATAAAAAAATTCCTTGAATTGTAAAGCAGAAATATTAATGTTGTCATTGACTTGTTCCTCACATGTAAGGATAGTCTGCTGCTTACTGCAAACTACAACTCTCAGCTATACTATTTAAAATGGAGATTCATTCACACACATATCAAGTGTATTCTTAAAGTTTGGTACCCTTCAGCATTACCTCAGCAAGCTAAGATGGCCAAGGCAACTGCTATGCAACGGGGTTTTGACAGAGTAGCCTTCTCTTAGCTGAACTGCTTTGAAGGGTTAAAAGGCCCCAAGGACCTTGCTATTTGCCCATAGGTAACAGGGAATAATCACCAATTACGAGAGATGGATTCTTGCCTTTCCCAAGAGTGTCAGTACAAACTGAACAGTAGTTATTTCATTTGGGATTTGAATTTGGTTTACCAATTCCTTCTTTAGTGCCAATATTCCTTTTGTCATTTCTGCACCTCCTAGAAATATTAACAGAAAGCACTAAATTGCCAAATTGATAAAGACCATACTTAGACAATACAAATATAGCTAAAACTCATACATAGAGATTATATATAGATATAGTAAATGCAAAGTTAAAATTATTAAAACATTCTAAATAAAATTTGACTTATAAATTTATAGCAGTTTTTATCAGAAATGAAAAGATTTCTTTTTTTTTTAATTTTAATTCAGCATTTTAAAAGTTTTGAAACTGGAAATTAACATTTCTTCCCCTCTGAACAATAAAATTTTTTTTTTTAAACTATAAGAATGATATTTAAATGAATGTGCTTGTTTTCTTTACTAAGAATAAAAGAACAAATACAAGAGGAGGAAAAATGTTGTGACTTAACTTTTATATAATTTCTACAGTATTCTGAGTGATCAAACTCGTATAACATAAAAATGAAAAGTACCAAGTCTTTTCAGTAAAATTACAGCCAACCCTATAGACCTTATAGAAAACTTATGTGAACATAGTAAAAGTGTAAAAGAAACAATTTTTTTAGTACCATTGGCAAAAGAGTTCAGAGATGTATAAGTGTTCATTATTACATCTGTACTTTATACTAAAAAGAGACACAAGGCATTTCACAGTCTACTTTAACCCACTGTCAATGAGTACAATCAACCCAGCATATCAGAGATTAAAAATGAGCAAATTACACATCTGTAATCTTATATCCTTTTCCAGATTTTTTTAAGATATAACTGTCATTTAAGGAATGTCCATATAAGAACTAACTTAATAGTTGTTCCTTGACCAATTCTAGATTACATAGTGAACCTTTTGTGCCTTATACAAAATGCCTTATTGGGAATTAAACTTACTGCCAAAAAAAAACAAAAAAAACCAACAAATACAGTCCTTCATTGTTCTACATTACTTGTATTTATCAACTAATCATATTTTTCAATTCTTTTCTCTTCCTTGTTAAATTGCTATGGTAAATCTGAATCAATTAAAATTAAAATATTAATGTTTTAGTAACTATCTCAACTAATTCCAGATAACCTTAAAAGTAAGAAGTAAATCAATCAATGATTTATTCACTTTTCCATGAAAAAAGCCTTATAATAAAATGATAACAATACAACATACAATAGATCTTTAAATCTTATAAATATTTAATTGGCAATTTTTTTTCTATACACATATATATATTTCTCTATTGAAAAAATTCTTTATTGATAACATCTTACCTTTTGAATAAACTACCTTAAGATATGACTAATATCCTAGCTAAATCAATTGCTACTCTACAAATTACAGTAAGTAAAAAATATCAGATCATTAGAAATCATTTGAATTATATTTCTTACTTTTTATAACATGAAACTAAAAAGCCATTATATCATTGCTAGTTCAAGCTTTAACCCTTTAAATTCATAAACCTGATAGTTTGAGTCATCCTACTTGGCATAGATAGTGGGAGAACAGATGGATTCATGCCTTTTCCAGGAGGATTAGCATAAAATGCAAACAGCCTCATCCAGGATTTGAAATTAGATCACTAATTCTATTTCCTACAACAATAACCATTACGCTAAGTTAAGGTACAGAGTAAGGGACCAATTATTCAAAGTATTAAAATATTACCCAAAGGCAGATCAATATATTCATTTCTTTTATTTCCCTTGATCTAATTTACAAGCACTTTAATCTCTGTTAGTTACTCAATGGATTACTTCATCTATGAATTAAAATTTTCAGAGTCAGCTCTCTTTTATCACAAATCCCATAACCCTTCAGAGTTATACAGCCAGTGTTTTACAAAGTTCTTCCATTCAAACTTGATTAATTCTAATGGCATGCCAACCCATCTAGGGTCTTTATGCCAAGAGGTTAGGGAATCACATCTATTGTATGTTCATGTTTATATTTTTGTGTAGTTTTTTAAAAGGTTTTTGCACATGGTCCTATCAAATTAGAATAATCCTTAAACAGATTGATTTGACCTAAAGATGGAATCCTAACTGGTACTACCACTCTAGGTAAGAGTGGATCTGGTAATAATGGTAATGAAGGGATATTCCATACTCTTCAGATTTCCAAAATCAAAGCCTTACCATCATATGCAGTTTAGTGTTATACTAAGGACGCCCTTTTTTGGTGGTGGTCTTATCCTCTGCAGGGGATACAGTCAGCATATTCTAAGCCCCACTAACAGGGCTATCCATATCCATTTTAAGTTAGGAACAATATTAGCAAGACAAGTATGTCAAAGTATGTCAACTATACAAATAAAAGTACTGTTTTCAAACATATTTAAACTGAACATTAAAGAATTGTCAAAAAAATGTTGTTAAAATAAAAAGTTCACTTCCTAATGAGTGTAAAACCTAAACGCGTTTCCCGATAAAACCTGCTAAATTTTCATTCCATAATTTTTATAATTAAATCTTGAGCTATATATCTTTTGTATTCCTCCAAATTTTGTATCCAACAATGAAAATCATGAGTTGATCAATGCAAATAAAATTTTCTCATTTTTGCCCATTAATGAGAAAGTGTTCTTTTTGCATTGAAAAAAATTAGAACAACAGTAATTTTAGTGATTTTATTGTAAATAAGATTAGTTGTGAGAAAATTATGAATTATTCCAATGAAATCAAATTAAACAAGACAAACAAAAATGCAATAAAAGTAAGATTGTTTTTCAATTCTTTGTTACTGAATATGCATAAATTACTTGATAGAAACACATCTAAATCACACTCATATTCAACAACTGTAGAATGTAAAAATATCTTATATCTCAGACCACTTGACAATGTGACTAAAAAGCACAACTATGCACATATTTAGAAAACAGAAAAAATATGTGCCAAGTCCATTTTAAATCTTAGCTACAAGATTAACTGAATTTTATAGGACAGTTTTATGTCAAGAGGTTTCAAAGCAGAGCTAACAAACACAACCCATTGAATGACTTTCACCATACATACAAACACATGGTAGCACAGTTTTCTACAATGAGCAATAAAAAAATATTATCTTAACCAACAGAAATAAATTAGAGATGGTTTTCTTATCTGACAAAGCAAGACAATTATAGGACAAAAAGAAAAATCTTTAATGGGAATGTTACAAGGTCAGAAGCCATTGTTGATTTAAATATAAAATTACAGAGAAGTAATATTTTTTCTAGAGTTTAAACCTTTGTGTGTCACAAACAAGAATAGGAAGAATAAATCTGAGACAAAAAGAATAATGGAATTTTTTCAACAAATAAAAGGATGACATTGTAAAAAAAGAGAAATTAGAGGCACAGATGGCATAATGGTTATTGTCATCGGAAATGTACTCTACAAGTCAAGTTTAAATCCTGATTAAGGGTGTTTATATTTTACTTTGAGCTAATGCTTTTGGTAAAGGCATGAATCCATCTCTTAGTTCTCCAGTTATGGGCAAATAGAGCAAATTTAGAAGGGAAACTGGTCTAAGGGAAGGAAAACTTTGAATTCAAACAAAAAAACTTTGTTTTTGTAAGAGGATTGGCCTGTAAAAATCTTGGCCATTTAGACAAATCAAGCCAAATTCTTAGACCCAATGACAAAGGCTGACAGGTCTTACAATAAGGAAGAAACTTGTCACTCAAAAGGAAGAAGACAATAAGAATGGGAAGCCAAGGAGAACATTATGAGAAAATAGAAATGAAAATCATTCAAATATAAACAAACTAGTTTTTTTTATCTTGTTTCAATTTTATCAAGTGCTAATTAAATTCTTGACTTTTTGTCTACTTAGGGAATATTTCCTGAAGTAAATACAGTATCAAAAGATCTTTGATTGAGGCCCAAGCCCATATTCCAACTAGTTCTCAGTTGAGTGCTGATGATAAATAGCCACAGATCATCTTAATGTTACTACTTTATTTAATGTCAACTGCCAAATTTATACAATTATAAGAATGTCTAATATCTTTGATTTCACAAATTTATATTGTGCTGTTTCAAGTGTTTAATACTAAGTGTTAAATAATAAATCTTATTTGGCATGAAGTGTAAGTTAGTTTGAATAAATTTTAACTGTTAATTTAGGTCACTCAGTTTGAGTAATGAGTGAAGACCTCAGGATTGTTTGAAAGCCTGGCTTTTATTGGATGCAAGAGGGTTAGCTAATCACATGACTTTAGAAAGTTTAAATTATACAGAAACTTTGGCCAGTGGGAAATTGCTAAGAAGAGCTGTCAAAGTTTCCACCTATGTAAAAATCACTGATTCCCAATTTAATTTAAAAGGGTGATGTAAAATAATTATTACCAAATAATAAAATATTATGTGCACATAAAAAATGTATCTGAGTTGTTTGTCATCCCAGCACAGAAAAAATGAAAGTAGTTTGAGTTGTAACAACAAATAAGAACAAAGATGGTGACAAGAAAACACAGAGAGACACAGCGACAAAAACAAAGTGTGGAAATGGGCACTGGGCAATGGATGATCGACATAGGAGTAAGAAGCAGAAATAGAAATTTAACATATTCTGGGAGTATGTAACATAAAAATAACAAAACATGAGTTGTTTAGATACACAATCAATTATTGCCATTTAAACTTCCTTCGTTGTTTAAAAAGAAAACTATAACTTAAGGATTTAGATAATTTTAATCTATATTAAATGATTTATGTATTTGTCCTAAATATCGTTAGAGTCCTTTTCTTAGTTTGATTTATACAATACATTTAAATAAAATATAAGTATTTTAATCATTAACAGTTTAAATTAAATACAAGTTAAATATACCAAACAGATATGGATTTCATTGACTTCCATTAAGCATTATTTCTAGTAAGCTTACCGGAGGAGGACGACGGCCATGGCTGGTTCGTAGCACAGCCTTCTGAAAATTTGGATCTTCCGCAAGATCCTGAAAAGAAATAATTAAATATGGATAATCATTTAAAACTGTTGATCATTATACTTTAATAACAAAATAATGCAAATAATATTCTTGTTCAGAATTAGAATCAAAGAAAAGTAAAGACAATTTGATATCAGTATGACTTCTCAGCTATTAATTTATTTGGAACACTGAAATGTACTTGTACTGTTCTCAAATCATAAGCTGAAGCGGAAGATCAAGAACTGAAACATAGAATCCTGGTATAAGATAAAAAGGATATTAACCATTTGAGCTTTAGGTATTCTACACACTTAAGGGCACCTAGTATAGTGTAATTATTAGCAAGCTAGACAAGCAAACAATTATGAGTGAATCTGAGCTTCACTTGGTGTCTCATAAATTCAAGCTTGTGCCACAACAAAGCACTTTTTAAGCTTACCTTGTTGTGGCACAAAGCCCAAAGTATGGGGCACCCAGTGAGAATCAAATTCACTATTACTGATCTGCTCAAGAACTATGTAAATTGAAGATTAGATGCAACAAAGTTACTTCTTCATTGAAAAGTTGCTTAGCAATCAGCTAGTAAATTGGTTGCTGGGGTTCTACAGGTTAAATTTTAAAAACTTTTCACAAAGTTATGCTGACCAAAGTAGTAGTAGTAGTAGTAATCCACACAAATAAAAAACAAAGTCTATTTTTTTAGCAAAAATAATATAAAAGATGCTTTTGATTTTAAATATTTAACATATGACACAACAAACAATATGTATCTAAATTGTGTGTGCATGTTTACTTAATCTATTTTTGAATTGATTAAAATGCATATCATACTTTATTTTCAGATACTAAACTGGTAGGATTTTACAAAACACTATAAAGTTTCTTATCCGAGAAAAATCCATTTATCATTTTCTAATTATATATAGATTCTTATTTTCATTATTGAATTACACCGGTTTTCACCTGACATAGTACGAGCATGAAAGAAATGATTAGAATTTAAAATGATTGCCATGATTTAATTTTCCCAGATGTTATCAACATTGTCAGTTAATACTTCCAGTTTTTTGTTTTGTTAAACATGATATAAGTACTGATTTAATTTAACAAATGATTTTTTTATTTAAACTGAACTGCATATTCAATGAAAGACAAGTTTTATCTATATTATATTTATCCACAATATTTAGTATATTGAATTACAATTCTATTCATCCAGATGTTTTATTGGTAACAAAAAGGAAAATATATATGACCAATGATCAATCAAATTTATGATTCCAAAAGTTACTGGATGGCAAACAGATAAAAAAAATATTTGGTAAATCATAGTAAGATGTTCAAAAATGCTAGATGGCTTGAATTCAGGAGTCTCTAACTCAAGGACTCTTATGTCCAAGAGTAGAGGTACAGCGAGCCAAGTAAGATGGGGTGCATGACTTCCACCAATTATGTTAGTCTGCAATGCAGTTAATAGTCTGTTATTTATCTTCTTCATTAAAATGAATACATATATGATCATAAGTACGATATGAGAGTTAGTATAAAATGTAAGGAGACAAATTTTCCATTTCAAATTTTCTGTAATTCTGTTTTTACTTTTGGTAAATTCTCTTTTTTCCATCTTATTGTATTTCATTGGTAAAATGCAATAAATTGTACTATAAATAATATTAAAACAGAGAAAACAAAGGAAAAGTCAATGTTTATCCCATTTAAAGAAATAGCAGATATAACTTTGGTTTCTTTAACAATCCACCCTAAACATTTTCTATAATTTTCTTTTTGTGTATGTTGTCTATTAAATCAGGTGCACCTTCACCATGCTAATATGAACTAACAAATCTATTTCTACAAGCTATGAAAAAAAAATTCCTTATGTTCTGTTATGCATGTTAGTTGTCTGTCATCTCACATCTATAATCTCAGTCACCCCTCCACAACAATAGTTCTTTGAAATAAGCCGATGTAGATTTCACTAACATTCTTATTAAGAATTTTTTTTTTTTTTTTAATGAATATATAATTGGATTATTTCCACTTTTTAGCTTTTGCTTGAAGTGAAAGTGACTGAAATATCAAAATACATTCTATTTTTCTCTGAGGAGAAATATGATCAGGGCCAAGGAACAGATTACCAAGTTTTAAGAAAATATTAGTCACAAAAATTGTTCTGCTACATGCCATAGAAAAATAGTTTGTAGGCTGTGTGTTTGAGACTCCTTTTCAAAGCAATGATTACCTTTCACAGTAGAAGGAGGTGGAGTAATAAAAGTAATGTCACGCGATATCCCACTGGGAGGAAGGAGATAAGATTAATACTATCCTCCCGTTGAATTAACAGTATCTAGCCGTCAAACAAGTGACCTTTAGGAAGGAATGTGGGTCACACAGGGGAAACCAGGTGTTGATACTTAGTAACCTCAGGTCACCGGACACCAAGGGGGAGAAGAGAGAAGCCAAATGATTAGCCGGGACCCCAAAACGGAAGTGGGGACTCCCCTCCCCTCAGCGGAAGTAAATAATAAGAAAGTTAGTTTTTGAGCAGGGTCCATAGCGGGCAGACGAGCCATAGCCATTTTACTCCGGGTGGAAGACAAAAGAATACTGAGACATGAGGGACCCGAGTTCTTCAAGCCAGTATTAAAAACAGAACAAAGTCTAGTAGCCCGTGAAAGAAGAAAGATTCTCCAGTGGAACCCCGTCGAAAAATAAGATAAGTAACTTTGGGGCCATTTTCCTTTATACCCAAACTTTGCATACCACTCTCTCTCTCTCTTAATTTGAAGAAAGACAAAAGTCAAGAAAAGACATTTATATTCGTGGACTGTCCTATTATTATATGTTTTGACACTTTGAAAGTGTATATAACTGTAGTAAAGGAATTCATGTATTTTTATGTTACCATGTGGTCTATGTTGTTCTTTGCCGTTCTACTACGAATTTTTTGTTGTCACATTTCCTTTTTAGCTTCTATTCGCCTTATGTTATCTTGCTTAGAATTGTCCTATTAATTCCTAAAATATCACACGAGAAACCAGAGTTGCCGACTGCTACAATATAATATTATTACGACTAAAACCTATAGGTCCATATTCTTCCATTGTCTCGGGGAAGGAAGAAAGCGGCCTGGTGGGTGTGTGATAGTGTGAAATTTGGAACCCCTTGCCAGCGGCGGTCAGTCTGGTCCTAAATTAATCCCTCATGTAATATGCCAGTTCTTATATGCCTGATAGAAAAACTTTGAACGAGGACTTATTCTATAGGGGATCAAGTGCCAACCTGCCCCATCTTCACACGTGCGAAAATAAAGTCCCGTTTTGGGACATTAGTCAATTTGCCGTCACAGTAAATAAATAAAAGTCTACTTATGAAAATAATTGTAATGACTTAATAAAAAAAAAAAAACAAGAATCTGAAATACATTAGTTAAATGTCTTTTAAAAAAAAACACAATACAGGTTTTACTCTTATTTCTGAACTATTTTAAAATACTAACGAAAAATCAAAATTTATGAATAAGAGAAAATTATTCTAAATATATAAGAATGTATAAAAATACATACCTGGGTGTCAAAGATTGGATTGGACTCATTGTATCCTGAATATAAGTCATCTTCATCTTCTCCAGCCAAGTGAACCTGATCCATGATGTTGAGGCGATTCAGGTCAGACATGACCGGTGGCTGAAATAAAAGAAGAAAAAAGCATTCAAATATTTGTTAATCAACTGAAATTTGAAGTGTATCATGTTTATCAGAATCTACAAAATATTTTCATAGTCTTATAGAGATTTAAATATTTTAAAAATAAATATTTTACCTATTGAAAAAAAATGATGATTAGAAATGAAGGACCCTCTGGTTTTATAACCCAAATCAAAGTCTAAAACAAAATTAGTTAACAGATTTATTTTCAAAATTGTTGTATTGTAATTTGCACATGACTTAATAAATACAAATGTTTAATTCATCATGTTTTCTAACTGATGCCTTTGGTGCTATCAATCTTTTTAGATATGTAAACTGATGTTCTAATTGTTGGTCTACAAGAGGGAGATAGACATGCTAGTCCAAAGATGAAAACATATGGAGAAATATTCAGTATATTCAAGTACATATCTGTATAAAATGAGGCATAACAATGTGATAAGTTTAAATCCTGAATGAAACTGTTTACATTACACACAGTGCTCATACTCTAGAGAAAAGTATGAATCCAACTATAGGTAAATAGTAGGGCAGACTGGATTCTTTAACCTTGGTATAGCAACCAGTTTAGGAGAAGGTAAACTCTGAATTTAAAACTTTTGTAGATCTGATTAGAAATGGGCTCCACCAGGCTATTCCTGCACAAGACATGCTACATGAGTAGCACACCTATGAGCAAACCAAGTTACAGAACCAATGATATGAAATTGATAGAGAATAAATGCCCTAAAATTGGTTCCATAGTCTAAGATTTTAGACTGGGAAATAAGTAAAATGTGAGATTTTTTTATGGCATTTATATTTAAAAGCAGTGACCATGATTTTGCAATGTAGAAAAACTTGTTTTGAGAGATTTAAAAGAATTCTTTTTCTGTCGCACAGAAAAACCACCAATAACTGTCACATTTTCTTTATCATAGTGAGCTGATTCTTGTATGCATCGTGGCAAAATATGGCACATCATAGCAGGATTTTTGTTGGCACACAATACTAACAAAATGCTCTAACTTAGAGAATAAAGCAACATCCACTCTAATTTGAAACTTGATAATAGTGTGGGGTCAGCATTCATGTTCTCTTCCATCATTATAATTAGTCAAAGGGAGATAATTATTAAATTGTTGTAACAGAATACTTCCTTTTATTCATTTATTTATTTATTTGGAATACAATTGTGAATAGGATTTAACTTGGCACTGACTTAATTGTAACCAAAGATGGTATTTAAGTGTATATTATTCAAAATCTACAAATCATATTGAAATATGATTCAAATAAGTTTAGTCCACAAATGATTATAAAAAATATGTTAAGAAGATATCTGAAGATTATGTTTTCTTTCTCATGACATTAACATCTGAAAGGATATAATCTCAAATCACTATATTGAGTAGCTCATGGCGTCATGGTTACCCTAATAAGAAATGGTGACTAGAACTCAAATCTAGAATGATGTTGTTTGCATTTCACATAACACTGATGCTCTTAGGAAAGGTATAAATACAACTGTTCTTCACCCATCAATGAGTAAATAGTAGGGCAAACATGGCTCTTTAACCTTGGAATGGTAACCAGTCAAGAAGGAATATTCTGAATTCATACTCCACTTAAAAACTGACCTTGTGTCACTTCCTGCTTGTTGGGTAAATACATACACAGAGTGAAGGCTAGAAATTTCCTACCTTTCAATTAACAGGCAGCAAACATATTCAATAAATGCAAAACAATGGAAGAAAAAAGTACAGCAAAATCTACCCAATCATAAAAGATTTGCATCAATTAATTTTATAAGTTAAATATTCACAATTATTCTTCCTACATTTTTTCTATTCAGAAACTGGCACATTTCACACAGGAAAATAACCAAATTCTTCATACTTGAAATGAAGTAAAAGAAAAAGAAAGATAACCTGTCCTTGAGCAGAGTAGACAGGCAATATCATTGTGAATATAAATAAATGTGGATTAACAACAGTAACAAAAAGAGAAGAAATTAATCTTAATTTGTTTCCTTTGTATTTCATAAGATAAACTAGGCACCGAATCAGTTTCAGGATAAATGTAGCAAAAGTTTATAAAAATGGGCAGAAAAAGAAATACTAAAATACAAGATAAATTGGCTTCCTTTATGTTCAAGTTAAAATATATGTGGCTTTTCATACAAAAGTAATATAAAGCTCAAAAGGTTATCTGTAAAAAATCATAAGTTAACAGAATCCAAACAAAAAACAAGGAAATGTTGCTTTTTTGAGCAATCAGTAAGGGTTTTCAAGTCTTCATTTTTTTTATTGACAATTCTGATAATGATAAGGATGAATTGAGTTTTGATTGTGTGCCATATCTGTAATGAGGGATGCCAAGAGACTTGTTTCTTCTCTTGACACAAGTCAAAACTTTTTGACTGTTATTAAAACAGCACTTCCAAAGCAGAGCTTGTTTTTTGTTTCCTCTCAGTGACAAAGGCAGACAGGAATTGTTTTCCTTCTCACTTAGTCTCTCATAATGGTTCACTCTGTGTGCTTCAATCCAGTGTCACTCTGATTCTCTTCCAATAATCAGTGACAAACTTCCCTTGATGCTTTCAATGAGTCTTTTATGTACAAAATGGATATCCAAAGAGATGGTAACATAAAGACTCAAACTTGTGCATGTGCATGAATTACATGAGAAATAGCTACTTCCATGAAAGATGTGGGAAGCAGTGAATTTTTTTTGCTTCAGGTAAGTAAAAGTTATCACAAATAAATACTGATATTTTATTGATATTATAGATATTGATATTTTTCACCAAGAACAAAAAATTTCAAATTGTAAAAAAAAAACAAAAAAAAAACAAAAAAAACTTCTGCTCTCCAAAAACAGAAAATAATGAAAATTTTTATTGCACATTGAATATTCCAGACTTCAAACAAATGAATCTTTCAGATTCAATGTAAAGTGAAAAGTAACCTAATACAATGAGAAAGTAGGTGGCTTGCAATATTAATAAGTGTTGTTTGGGTGAGAAAAACTGCCTTTTAAATAGGTTAAAGACCAATTAATTATATAAATATCAATTTAAGTGAATTATGCAAATTATAAATATATCCAGTCTGAAATATCCAGTTTACTTTCAAAATTGCTCTTTACAATAGAAGACGTTTAAAATAAGTTATATTTAGAAATATTTCAAATTATATAAATAACTAATAAAATTCTACTTAAATCCCAACTTGTTAACTTAAACATTTAAACTGGTTTTTACATTCAAAAGAGAATAATCATAATTTTTTTTAATGAGAAATAATTCCATTTTCATAGTGCTCACCAGATATTGTTTAGATAATTGAACCCTTTCTTTGGATTCTTAACACAACATTTTGACAGAACCTTTCTTAAGCCCTCATCAGATATATAAGCCATGAGAAAAAAAAAAAGGATAATATTTTTAAGGATAAATCAAAAAAATCTTCCTTTGGAAATTTTTTTTTCTCTCGTATAGATTATACGGCTGATAAGGTCTAAATAATGAATCAAACAAAATGTTATGATAAGAACAAGTACAGATCTGCGTGAAAACTGGGTGCCGTCTAAAAGACTTACCAAAAACAATGCCTGATAGGGACAGATGGCAACAGAGAGTCAAAGGAATACATGCTATCAGCCCATTCTGATGATGATAATTTTTAACAAATACATGAAGAAAAAGTTCAACTGTCTGAGCAATTTCTGGTATGTTAATGATTCTTCTCAAAGTTATAAACAATGTAAAAACACTATTGTTAGTATATAATAAAAGTTCTGATTATTGTTAACAATCTGTGAAAATTGCTGCACATAATTATATAGATAAATATATTGAGGTTTAAATACTTGGTAAAAAATGACAAAAGCTATCAAATAGGAAACATTTAACATCCAATGTTGCTTCATGTTTTTATAGTTTTAGCAAGTTTTATTTTTAAATTCTGATACTGATAAAATCAATATATGAAAATGCATCTGCCAGATCTCTTCAAAGCAAGCAATATGGAAAGTCTAAAGAAATACAAGCAGGATACTTTTGAAATAAAAAATACTGAAAATGCAATAGGGCCACTAAGATGACTGATTCAAAAGATATTTCTGATAAAAATACAAAAAAGGAGTAAAATCCCACATTTTTTAGCACAAATACTATGGCAACATTGAATATTTCTAACATTATATACATTTAATCTTTACTTTTAGGTATTTTAGTCTTTAGCTTGCCTGAATATGACAGCTAGTCAAAATGAATAATACCAATGTCTTAGTTGGGACTGCAAATATTATAGTATAAGTTATAAAGTTATTTTGATTCTAACAGTTAATTGGGACCAATGCACAAAAACATCAATCAAGACTGTTCATATTTGCATTGGGAGATACAACCAATCATGGATGAAAAATATTTTTATTCAAAAAAGTTGCAAAAAGTAAATCTTGAATTTATGACGTCAAACATTACACTGTAACCATGACATGTCATATACCTTCAAGTATTGTTCACCTCAATCATCTCTTTCTTTCACTATTTGTATCATGTGCAATCTTTGTTGTTTTTTCAAAATTTAGGAAAGCATAATAAAATCTTTCATTAAATTATTTTTAAATTCAAATTATTGGTTGATTTATGGCAGATATTTAAGTCAAGATGGTTTGCTTTTGTCTAAATATTTTCTAATAATTACAATATCTTTTAACAGATAAAGAATTCTTCACAAATATCTCCAATCCTATAGAATATACACAATGACTTTAAATCAAAATTTTCTCCTTATTAATAGCAACAAAGATTTTGATGATAGAAATTACTTTTATACAACCTTTGTTTTTTCAGGTGTAATTAACTATAGGAATTTCATAAAATTTTCAGGACTTATTTAAAAAAAAGGATGAAATTTTTTTAAAGTTTTCATTCAAAATTTAAAACAAAAACAAAGAGAGCATAAAATACAAGTATTAAACAAAAGAGATGCAAGGTGAATAATATATAAGTATAGTCAATCCTAATAATACTTTATATCATTTTTTAACTTAAATGAAGAACAGATGTTATTCTTCATATATCTTTAAAAGATTACAAGAATACACAGAATAAAACATAGCAATAATAAAAACAAACTAGAACATATTCAGTTGAATAAATTAGTGAATCCTCTTAGCTTAGCTTAAGGGAATAATGACTTTCAGGTAGCAGTCAAGTTTATTGCCTGCAGTACTCTTGAAACAGAGAATGCAGAAGAACTGAGCTGTTCTAAACACTGCCCATCCATATACAAGAGAGATATTCACTTTAAAAACGACTGTGTCAGAAACTGCTTATAGTGGGGAGACAAGGTTAATAGCTTGTAATAACATGTAATAAAAGTTATCTCCTCCTAGATTCTATAGGAAAATAATGTTATTTTAGTGAACTGATTAAAACTAAAGAATGGAATGGAATGATATAATATATAAATGTTGTTTTCGGCAAGCAATCCAGAAATTTCCGGAACATTTTCTAAAATATTTTACAAATGACTTTGAGAAAAATCTATTTCATAATTTGGACATTTAACATTTTGAATTTTCTCTATTCTATATTTGTAAAATTCGTTTATAAAAATAGCAGTTCTTTATTTTCTTTTGATCTATTTCCAATATTTCAGTTTTATCTGCAAGAACTGATGGGACAATATTACAACTACAATGACCCAGAAAATATTTTTTAACCTAAGAAATACAAGTAAATGAAATAATCCCGTTGGCAGTTAAGAAAAGTGTTTAAATAACTTTTGAATAAATATGATTAAATATAAAAAAATAAAATAGGCTGTAAGAATAAAATAATTTCTAACTTTATATTGTGTTTACTATTTAGAAAATAAAACATATTAGATTGAATTACATTTAGTAACTAATGCTGAGTCAATAACATTCCTGCAGATGAAACATTGCTATTTTCAAGTAAATTTTAATTCAACCTGAAGGGGAAAAAGTGTAATTTATCTAGTAAACTTCAGAGATTCAAGACTAGAACAGTGTAATCACAACAAAAGAATTGTTTTTTTCTACTAGTATTACCAATAACACATATATTATTGGAAGAGCCACTTATCAAATATTTTCCAAATGGAAAGCTCAGTGCCAGGTGTTTACAATAGCAGAGGTCATATAATTGTCAGTAGAAGATACTTGGATACCAAAAATAATTTTCATTTTATGAATGAATATGTTACATTACCAATTCATTTTTTGTTGTTTCTTTTATAGTATATAAACTTTTTAAAAACTATTTTATAAATTTATCAAAAAACTTTTCTTCACAAAACTATACACCCATGGCAATGGCCTAAGGTTGAAGCAAATTGAGAACAATTAGAAAAAAGAAAAATTCCTATTTGTCTGTCTGCCTG
This sequence comes from Sepioteuthis lessoniana, assembly GCA_963585895.1. Lineage (NCBI taxonomy): Eukaryota > Metazoa > Mollusca > Cephalopoda > Myopsida > Loliginidae > Sepioteuthis > Sepioteuthis lessoniana. The sequence goes on from OY757920.1 coordinate 54,831,508, forward strand.
TCTCTCTCTCTCATATATATATATATATATATATATATATGAATATCAAGAAGATTATAATATGAAATTATAAGATCTATTAATTTTGCACATAGATAAATTCAAATCTGATTAGACTTATAAATTCATCATTTTGAAAAAATACGCAACAAATATTGGACCAACAGAATTTTAATTTCCTTAATGAAACAAAAAATTAAATTTAAAAAAAAACAAAAAACAGTGGAACTGAGAGACTATTTATGCTTATTACTGTTCTAACCCCCAATAAATTCAGAGTGACGTCTGTGTCAAGGTCTTATTTTTAGACCATTCAAATATATATGATTAAAAGTACTAATTGCTTAAATGGAGGATGCTGTATATAAATGAGTAAAAAGAAAACAAAGCTAATCTAGGGTCTTTAACAAGAAAGATTGCTGCCAAAATATAATCTAAACATTTACAAAGAGGGGAAGAAGATGGTTTGGTCTATTTGTTTAACTTATTGTAAGTTATTTCATGTGGAAATTTGATTTACTAATAAATGTTTAACTGTAGTCATAACTATATTTTAATGTTTAATTGTATTTTTTGAAAATTGCACTTTTATTTGTCTATAATCATTTGATTGCAAACAGTAATATGGTATCAAGTATTCCTATCTAATGAGATTCATTTTTTAAAAGATTTATTTGACCCATAGATGGGAATCTAACAAGTAACAACACTACCAGAGTAAACGTGGGAGTAACGCCAATGAAGGGGTACTCAACACTCCCTAGAGCTCTAGGGGATCAACCTGACAACTGGAAGCAGTTCTAGGATACAGGTGGGGGTGACAAAAGTAATGGGGTAGTTGATAATATTACACAATATAATATTGCCCTATTACTTCTACTTCACCCTGTAGAAATAAAACAACAATATAAAGTTTATAAATGCATGCACGCTTTATTAACTGGTATTTAATTCTTTTTTTAAATTTGATATAATCATTAAGTGAAGATAATTTTTTAAAAATATATTTTGTGCATCTTTCTAATTGAATGATGTACTCATTCCCTTGTATACTGAAGTGTTAAGATTCGATTTACAGAGTAAGGACGTCAACAATAAGTAAACAAAAGAAAAAGTGGTTTGTCAAAGTTTTTGACTGTCCTATCAGTATTGCTCTATCTTGTACAAGAAATACAAAGGATCGTTACGGTCATAAAATGAAATTTATAAACCTCAGATCCAACTTCGTAGGCAGAAGCAACTGTAAGAATGAACAAAATAATTTTCATGGAAAAAGACATAAATATACAAAATGAATAAATAAACATAAAATAAAATAAAACTGAGTGTGACGACGGTGTAAATGTTAATTGATAAGTAACGATTATAACTAAACTATCAAATTCAGAAAGTAAATATGGTTACATTAAGTCGATGCATTCATAATAAATATGCTTTACCGGAGTTAAAATCAGTCTGAGTTTTTAAACGTCACTTTTAGCGCCAAATCTAAGACAAAATACTTATTCAAACAAAATCAAGGCTCGTAAAAAGGACAAGTTACGGATAAAAACAAAACGTAACTTTACAACAATCTTGCATCTGATTTTATTCCTACTGACTAAAACAAAACACAGTGAGTGACACAACAACCTTAGCAACAAGAATTTAAACAAAACAACTCGTGTGTTTTATAACTTCTTGGCAAAATTCAATCAACAATAAGTATTAGTTAGTAGTTTTTGCCGACCAAATGACTTGGAATAGCTAGAAAAAAAAACTGTCTGACAGGAAGGGGATAAAACGACATACCATTAAAGTTTTCGTCAACTTGTTGAAAACTTCCAAAGCGTCTCCTGGAGATAAGTTTCCCATAAATCAATTCCTCAACGGAAATAGAGACCCGGAAGCGTTACCATAGAAACCCAAGCTTCTTAAAAGTGTAAACGATAAAATAGAGGAAGAACTCTCTTGACAACGATTACGGAAAAAATATTTAAATAAAAGTATATTCTTATAATTTCCTTTTATAAAATAGTTGGAAACATTCAGTATAAATTATTTTATTTTTGTAGTTAAACCCAGGACTGCTCATAAATGAGTACACCCGAATAGAATTTTTTAAAGAAAAAATTAATTCCTTTTTTTACATATAAAAATTTAATTTTCTTCTAAACCAAAAATACCAGAATTTTATTATTTCTCATGTAACATTATACAATCAAAACATATATTATTAGGTATTATCACCAAACTCTACACTTTTGAAACTCTGTAAATAAAATCTTAAAAAAATTAAAATGCATATAAGAGGTATACTTATTTTATTCATTTTTTGGTCACAATACGGAAAAGTTTTGTAATAGATAATACCTAATAATGTCCATTTTCATTGTATCATGTTTTCCCAAAATAATAAAAACCTAGTATCTTTGGTTTAGAAGAAAATGTTCTTTTTATAAAAATTGTTTGTGGTGTAAATTATCAGTGGCTGATACTGTATCTTAAATGTATTTGTAATGGTTCATATATATATAATTTTATCAGGGACAGATTTAACCAACGCTAACACCTAATTTAAAAATCTTTTAGAGAAATAAAGGTACTTATGCATCTATGTTACCGCGATAAAGCCGAACTTTCACGAGCGTTTCCGAGCCGATAATGGAAAGAATCAGAATATGCCGACAAAACGCATGAAGACCAGTCTGTCAGGGTATGCGCTGAGTTGATGCCGCACTCTTGTCTTATATTTTTAACTGTAGCCATCTCGTGCGACCACAGATATATCAATTTTAATATTTGAGCAATGCCAGTTTGGACCGGGAGAAAAACGTCCCTTCGCGCAATGCAGTTCACGTCCTGCATTTGGTATTTCGACATCTTCAGGCATAGCTTTTTCTCATTTTTTTAAAAAATGGCATGGATGCTCGCATGTCCAGCAACTTTTAATTTTGCCAATAAGTTTTTTTTTCTTGGCAGAATTGTATCGCCTTTTCCACAGATTGTAGTTTGTCGCTTAGCTGCGATAAATTCATGTTGTTTAAAATTGCTTGAATAATACTGTTCTTGTAACTTTGTCAACAAATTGATTGAATTATTTTATCGTCTGCTTGCTTAGATATGATTGGCTAAGCGTTTTGTCAGCATGTTCCGATTCTTTCCGTTATTGGCCCGGAAACGTTTGTGAAAGTTTGGCTTTATCGCGGTAACATAGATGCATAAGTACCGAAATAAAAGATCGTTGATGTCTAATAAACCACATGACACGTAAGCTAGCTAGCTAAGAACAACATACACCAACTTACCCCCACACTATACCGTGAGGGAAGAGAATATATATAGGTCTTCTTACCTACCAACTCTCTCTTTGCCTTGGGACATTTTGAAAAGAGATGTTGGTGTTAGTTGTCAAGAGAAGTTCTTGGGCAGTAGCAGAGAAAGAGGCGTTAGGAACACATGGTTCAGGGTATTCTGTCTTAACAAGCTTATCACATCTTTATTGCCTGTATAAATTGTGCAATAATAATAATAATAATAATAATAATAATAATAATAATATATCTGAAAGACATTTTTGTTGCACTTAAACTCCTTGTTTGTTGCTTTTCCTGTTTTGTTTACTGTTGTTGACTTTTCGTTTTACTTAAAATCATTGATCACTACTTCCCAACACGGACTCAGAAGCATACACGCTGAGAAATACAAGTTTTGCAACATGGCAAATTGTGGTCTGCTCTGTTACATTAAGAAGAAAGGAAACTACATGAATATGGACGAGAATATTGATGAGTTTCAAAAACTTTAATGACAGCCAGAATGATAACCCTCTACTGTGAGTCATACAAAATGGAAGTATGCTGTTGGTGATGTCAGAGCAGGAATTAAGCATCTAACCTGAAATTTTAAGATCCAGTTGGTCTAGGAGGAATGAATTGAGGACATAGGACTAGTCTCCAAAAGGGACAATGGCCTATGGTTGAATGCGCTCTCCTCATGGTGAAGGGTGGTCAGCTGCTGGAGGGAGTGAGGATGAGAGTCGGTCTCTTCTGCTCAAAAAATATGCGAGGAAGAGGCTAAGAGAGCTTTTACGCGGTCTTTTATACTACCCACGAAAGTCATCTGAGTAGAATGGCTTAAATCATCCTCATTGGACAAAAATATAAAATCAAAAACTCAACGGCCAAAATAATTCCCGCACTAAATAATAATTTGAAATTCTTTCTTTCTGCAACACAAGACGAACCCTACAACAATTCTTTCCCATATTACAAAGTTAAACCCAACCAAACAATATACTTCTCCCAACAATGCACATCTTTAATCAAGTGCTGCATTGTGTGTGTGTGTGAGGGGGGTATATTTGTTATTTCATTATATACTTATTACATGAAATTTTAATGACCAGCTTCCTATAAGTATTGCTAGTACATTGGTGTAATTGATGGACTCTTCACTACTGCAAAAACAGCAGCAGTACCTCCAGCAAAGATTTCTTCAAATGATGACCCAAGGGTCAAGCATGATTTCAGTATCATTACTACAAACCTATAGCACCTCAACTGAAATTTCCATGGCATAAAGGCTAAAGTGTTGGCCTGCAACCTCCAAGTGAGTGAGATTATACTCCAGTCGTGCAATAATATTCACTTTTGGACTAATAACCTTGGGAAAGGTATGACCCCACCACACACATACACACACATTATGGGTTAAATGGTATCACTGCTGTACATTTTCTTTTTTAAGTTGAGAAATGATATTGTAAATTAAATTACCATAACCAGAAAATCCAGTAAACACCTGTGTGGAACATACAGAGCCACTAGACAACTGTTTCAACCTTATTAGGTTTCATCAGCAGTGTATATTGTGATCTTCCCCACAGGAGATTGAATCAGTGACCACAGAATGCAAAGGCAAAAATCTACCACTGAGCTACTGGTCCACATCACTGCTATTCTACAAGGATTGTTTTAACTGAATAATTCATAAAGGTTGATATGCCATTAAAAATAAAGAAGCATCAACTATACCTCCTGATATCTCTATGCCTTGTTGGTCACAGTGTGAGAGAGCCAAATCTACAGATTAACCATTTGCCTGTTTTTGGAGCCTAATGGCTTCGAACTGACGAAGAAAAGAAGCAGAAGATACCCCGCAACAACAATTACCGATGCCGACTACGCCGATGACATAGCGATACTGGCAAATACACCTGACCAAGCCGAAACACTTCTGCATAGTTTGGAACGAACAGCAGCAAGCATAGGCCTCTATGTTAATGCACACAAAACAGAATATATGTGCTATAACCAAACGGGGGACATCTCCACTCTAGAAGGAACCCCACTTAAACTAGTAGACAAATTCACGTACCTAGGAAGCAGTGTCGAATCAACCGAAAAGGACATCGAAACGAGGTTAACGAAAGCATGGACAGCTATCAATAGGCTATCGATTATATGGAAATCAGACCTAACCGATAAAATGAAACGCAGTTTCTTCCAGGCAGCGGTCACATCGATACTGCTATATGGATGCACTACATGGACGCTAACAAAACAGCTGGAGAAGAAGCTAGATGGCAATTACACAAGAATGCTGCGTGCAATCCTGAACAAGTCCTGGCAGCAACACCCCACAAGACACTAACTGTATGGCCACCTACCCTCTATCACGAAAACTATTCAAATTAGACGAACCAGACATGCAGGACACTGCTGGAGAAGCAGAGATGAACTCATAAGAGATGTACTCTTATGGATCCCCACAAATGGCCGCGCAAAAGCAGGACGACCAGTTCGAACGTACATTCAGCAGCTATGTGAGGATACAGGATGTTGTCCTGAAGACCTACCTAGGGCGATGAACGATAGGGAGGAGTGGCGAGAGAGGGTCAGGGATATCCGTGCTACCAGCGCGATATGATGATGATATATATACTAGCTATAATACTCACATTTTGTGGCAATATTCTTTTAAAGATTATATTTCAATTTGCAATCATGCCAAAAAAATATATAAAAATGACCCTCCCTGATTGATATCAGTTTCAGACTTTCATATATAGATACCATCCATCCCCCATAGAACCTGAGTGATGCTATATGAAAATGAAAACTGAAACCATATATTTGTGTGTGCTGATGTTTGAGTATTCATCATAGACATTACAAAGTGATTTCTTCTTAATTTCTCATTTTGTATCTATTTACTAACATGTGCATCAATGTTGATGGTGTATTTTTTAAAGGCAGGAAAAAGCCTAAACATTAACATACACTGTAAACTGCACCTCCTTAATAAAACTTGATAAAATTAAAATAACTTTTTAGATTTCTCATCAAAATGGTACACAAAACTATTGTTTATATATAGGAAAACAAAACAATAAAATTACAAATGAATAACATAGGAGAGTCATTCATTAAAACCTCCTGTTGAAAATCATTATGCAAATTAGATATCCAATAACTGCAATAAACACTATTTGTTAGTACATATAATGCTCATTGCTTACTGGTAGTTGGTATTAATGAGTTAACATGGTATAGACTATTTTGATGTTAAAAGGTGTATATAAATGTACACAAAAATTTGTATTCATTTATACACATGGAAAGTGAAAATATGTACACTTCAGGCAAAATTGAGTTCGAGTCTCATTAGGTGCCCCATTCATTTGGCCTTGTGCTACATCAAAGCAAAGAGCTTCGTAAATTACTACACTTCAGGCAAATTATTATTTGCCACTTTATAATCGAAGAATGTTATACTAATGTCAATTCTTATAATTTAATATGATGTACTGGAATATGAGAAAGTGCTGTCTGGGGAACTGACCTCCAGTCACTAGGACAAAAGCAGCAGAAAATGGGAAAACAATCACAGTAACAGAAGTAGACGGAGAATTGTTTTGAAGATCTTATTCATACTTTTTAAATTCATATTGATGACATTCAGGTTTTAAGAGTTTATGCCTTTTACTAATATATTTTCCAGAAATTACCATTGAAATTTTTGAATTTTCCTTGATCAAAATCAAAGGGCTGTTTCTATCAGAGATTTCTGCACAATTGTGTTAGCAGTACCTGCAGAATAACCACAGAATTTCTTATTTTTGTTCAATCTAAAGATATATAGCTAAAAGCTAGTGAATTTGAATCTGTAGTTAATATGTCAAAATTATCTATAAGAAATTAACTGCTTACTTGGGGTTTCATTTAACAACTGGTCACTCCAGGTTTGTGTTTGCATATATAGTTTGCAGCATCCACTTACATGATTAATTGTTTGATTTCTGTCACTACAAAACCTACACTTGCTGTTTTTTTGCATACTACCACCACCACACCATCATCATCATCATCATCATCATTATTACTCTTTGTGAGTTTTTCACACCTGTATTAGCTGGTGGTCTTTCACTGGAGTCTGAGTGACAGCAAGTCTCCCCCGGTCTCCAAGACTGTTCTGAGTCATCTTGCTGATCTCAACAATGCTGTTGTCTGGATGGTCTTGATTCTTCCTCTGATTTCCTATTCTTCCAGTCTTTCTTCCAAGCCTTTTAGGACCATTACAAGCATACCAATAACAATTATTATTATTATTATTATTATTATTGCGAATTTTTCATACCAGCATTATTATTATTATCCTAAGTATTTCACAACAGTAGTAACTGGTATTTTCACTGAAGTCTGAGAGACAACAAGATTTCTCACCTCTACAGGATTCTTCTAAACATTCTAGCTGATCTCAGCAGTACTGGAGTATGGATGGTCTCAATTCTTCCTCTGATATCCAGTTACTGCAGTCTTTTTCCAAGTTCTTTAGAATTTTTCTAAGGGCTCTAACTATTATTGGTATCACTGTTACTTCCATGTTTCATAGTTATTCATCTTCTCTAGCAAGGTCTAGATATTTCTATTGCTTTTTGCTTTTCATTGCTTTCTCACAGTAATCTGCTGGAACAATACCTATTATTGTTGGTGATATTGTTTTGTTGTTATTCTTGTTACTATTATTTTTATTTTTATAATTATTCTTTTTTCTTTCTTTTTTTTTTTTTTTTGACAGTCATTCAACTCTAAAGGGAAATGTATAAGTCCACTTGAAATTAAAGCCAAGCAGGGCCACTTGTCACAACCAACAATCAGGAGCTATTTCCTAAACACTTGACACAATCAAATTTTCCTTTAGCTACTTGAACATAACTGAAAGGAAGAAGAATGTTATAGCCAGTTGTTCATTCATTGCTAAATATCAGTAACATAAATCATAAAATTCAAGGTTACATAAACAGGGAAAATGATTGGATACCATTGCAACTGTTCCATGGGTAATCAAACTGTAAAAAGCCCTGAATTCTACATAGATTTAAATATTTTGTACAACAATAGAACTAAAAAAAATATAGTAATTATTTATATATGAATCAGAACTTATGCTTAAAATCAGAATATCTCAACAATTTGCTCAGAATCAAAGTATAGTATCTGTGCACTTGTGAAAGTATATGTATTGATATATATTACATATAGGGATTACTGTGAAAACTAGTGTTGCCCATCATATGATAAGAGCTTTAATGTTGGGAATATACTTGTGCCATAGTAGATAACATCAGGTTTTGTCATTTTTGGTCATCCATAATTCGGCTGTCCCATGAAATACAAGTAAATCTTAGTGGGCTTTATATACAGATATGGAAAATTGAAAAATTATACTTGTTTTGTCATTGTTCTCATCTATATTTCAGCTGTCCTTATGAGATAAATTTTAGCTGATTTTCATTATATATGGATAAGGATATCTAAGAAATGACCAGTTAAAAATATAACACTCAACAGTACTGACAATATCTGCTGTCTGATCTGATTAACGTATATGACATATTTCCTGTCCAAACCATATAAAAAAATTCTTCCTCAATTCTGAAGCCAACCTGCCAGCCTCTACCCTTCTTTTTCCTCACCATCTTTCTTCATTCATTCCACTGCCTCTCACAGAATTGCTACTACACATTTAAAGAATGACCGATCTTGATCACTTTCCTACTGGTCAAAGTTTCTTCACTCTGAGTCAGATTGAAGTAGCTCCTAATGAATTTATCAAGTTTTGTATCAAGAATTTCTCAAATAAATTCAAATAAGTGTTTTATTTGAATTGAATAAATGATTTTTTCTATTAACATTTTTCTATTAATTTTGATACTTAATTGAATATAATAAAAGAAACTTAGCCTGGCTACAATTCATAATTATTGTTTAACCTGATTAATACAAATAAATGTCATGTTATGTTAATTTGTTTAATGGCATATCAACCTTCATGGGTTATTAAATGCTATAGCCATCCTTGCAGAAGAACAGTAGTAGTACTATTTCACCCATACCTGGGGTAAATAAGGGAGCTCATACCTTTCCAAAGGATATTACTTCAAAAGTGAATATAATAGCTTGAATGGAGTTTAAACTCACTTACAACAATATCATAGGGGGTGTCCTCATGGTGTAATGGTTAAAGTGATGGACTGCGGAATCGTAGTAAGCAAGTCTGTACTCCAGTCGCGCTGTTATGTCCACTTTCGGACAAATACCCTTGGGAAAGGTATGAACCCCCTTATCCTCCCAGCTATGGGTTAAGTAGTACCATTAGTGTTCTCCTTCTAAGAGATTGGCTTTGGCATTAAATAACCTTCAAAGGCTGATATGCCATTAAACAAAGAAACCAAACCTACAATATCATAATCCAGCATATTATCCACTACATCATGGTGACTCTCCCAACACAAATAAAGAATTGATTTTAATGGAAGAGTTGTTAGAATCACACTTAACAGTTGTATTTGCATTACATATCACTGATTTTTTTTTAAAGAACAAGACCTACCCAAGAAAGCACAGATGCAAAGAACTTGCCTAAGATATTGATTAAAAGCAAACAAGTTCTGACTTATGGATTATATTTCATATTTAACACATGCCTTGTGAATCACATTCAAAGAAGTAAAAATAAATGTGCAGATTTTTTTTTATAAATTATAAATACATTGAGATTAGACAAAATTCTATAAAAGGGAAGTCTGGTTACTCCTTGCATTGTTAGACAAGTGGTTAATCTATATCTGAAAATCATTGTATGCTAAAATAGAGTGAGATATCTGTATAGCACTAAAATTCTCATTATGTTTGTATATCTTCATAGATATTGTTTTTTGTGTAGGGTGATCTATGATGGTTATAAAGCATTTGAAGTATGGAGAATTGAACACTCCATCTTGGAACAAGCATTTTGTAAACAGGACTTGAACTTGGTTTCTGGACACCATTCAGCCAGAACATTTTTGTGACATTTGTTAGATAAATCAACAATTTTTTAATCTATCACAATTTTATCAATAAGCAATAAAATAGATAAATCTTCCGTACAATTATAGATTCATTCTGTAACTTTTGACTTCATTTCTATTGAGTGAAAACCTAATATTCCATTCCTTCCAGAATGCATTTCATTTCAACATCACTTAATTATTTCAAATTGAAAGAAAATATTTTGTTCATGTAGATGTGCTTATACTACCATTGCAATCTTCGTCAGCTGATGAATTTTTTAGCTGCAGGCACTCACACAAATATACGCCCTCTCCTACATAATGATATACTCACACAAAGATCTTTTACTTAGGCCAAACATATCAACTAGATTTTCTTGTAATGTAAATATTAGAAAATATTTACACTCTCTCTAATATTATCTTTTCTTACAAGAAAATACTTTGTAATATCTGTTTTCCAACAAATTTTCACACAAGTTAGAGAAAGAAAAATTATTAAATTTGTAGATTGGTGTTTATTCAATTATTTACACGTTTACTGTTACATACTCACTAACACACACATACACACACCCATATATATGTCGTGGGCATGACATTAAACAACATTTAATGGTAAGGCCCCAGTCCTTGAGCTGCCATTACTTCAAGGTCCACTCTAATATAAAGTGGTAGTACCTCTTAGGGTCATATCTATTTCCCTCAAGTTAGAGAAAAAATATCAAATTCGTAGATTGGTGTTTTATTCAGACATTTACACATTTAACTGTTACATACTCTCTCTCTCTCTCTCTCACACACACACACACACACACACACACACATATATATATATATATATATATATATATATGTCCTGGGCATGACATTAAACAGCGTGTGATGGTGAGGCCCCAGTTCTAGAGTTTTTGGGAATGTGGAGTTCTCCTTCATTTCAATTACTCCAAGGCCCACTCTAATAACGAATTGTAGTACTTTTTAGGGTCATATTAATGGGTCAAATAGAACTATTAAGGACAGGTAAACCCGTGATAAGAAGCCAGACGTGTGGCAATTTGTGAAGGCGGATGTACTGGCCTTTATGTACTTCCACCCGTTACTGCGACCACAGAAATGTTGATCTCGTCTTGGACCATCCTTGTCAGCTTCTCCGAGAAGGAGAGAAGCACACAAACAACTGACAAACCTTGTATATCGTAAAAACCTTGCCATCTTTTCCTGCGAAAGATGTACTCCAACAAAGAAAAATACCTATACTGGCCGGATGTAGCTCAGGATAAAATGATCCAACAAACATACAACCTGGACAAACCCAACTCAAACAGACTCAAAAGAAAAGAGTCCCATAAAATTTAAAGACCTCCAAAAATACAACACTGACATTGCAGCTCTGAGTGAGGCCAAATTTGTTGAAAGTAGTAGCATCAGAAAGGACGCGGGCTGCATCTTCTACTGGAGCGGGAAAACTTCAACTGTAACCCAACAGGATTCAGGGGCTGTTTCCGAAGGGGTTTGATAGCCAGAAGAAAAAGAAGTTAAAATGGATTTTAAAAGACAAGAGAAAATACATTGCGGATGTGTCATAGCGTAATGGATTTTAGACGAGCAGTATAGAAAAAATCGTGTTGTTTATCTTATCGCGAAATTTTTGTCATGAAATTTTTGTGATGGAAAAGGTGAATTATTCAGTGACAAAAGAGAATTACAAAAACAAAACGTGGACACCTCAAGGTCATTGTTATGAAAAAGAATTTATAATTCGTTTGATGAAAGGGGGGTTCTTAAAATTACCAGTGACAAAAAAAAAGTATTAAAACAATACGTTGACATCTCGTCGTTACCCGTCTTGATCGAAGCGAAAGTTTTCAGCTAAATTTATCCCTGGATTTCAGTAGAGAATTCCATAGAAAGCTGTGGCCTTTTGAAGATAAAACCCCGCACCAACTCTGACCGAGTAACGAATATACATAAATTAAACCGAAAGAGAAATGACATTAGTTTTAGAAGAGTTTTAGACGGGACGAGATCGAGGTAAGACGAAACAGCTTCCCTGAGCTCTAAGCTTATTTGACTTTGTACCAGACAGCTCTGAGTAGAAAAAGCGAGGAAGCCATCCAAATACGAAGCGGTGTAGGAAAACAAACATGATCGCAATAAAGATTGCCTTTTACCAAACTGCCTGAGTAGAAGATAAAATATAAGCTAAGCTTATACGAATACCTAACAGTCACTGACAGAATTTGCAATCATTTAAGAATTCTAATGTAAAAACTGTTGAATGACGCGTTCGTTTATAGACACTAAATATTGTTATTGTTGTAAAGCTATGTTCTTTGTTCCTGGGCGCAGACTTTTTTTTCTTACTAGACTGTACAGTGGCAATCGTCCATTTGCTAAACGGTGACTCCAATTAGCGTTTGATTCGTTGACGAGATCTTAAAAACACAACTTGGGCGGATAACGAATTATTCCGTGTTATCCCAAGAAATTTCCTTAACGGACCATTCAGCTGATTGAAGGCGGAGTGTCCACCGTGTTCGGCAAGGCGACGGCCTCGTCCAGTTATACAAGTGAATCTAGTGTGGATTTTGCAGTCAAGAATGGTCTTCTGCCAAGTATGTCTCAGGATCCTAAACCAGTAAATGACAGATTTATTACGCGAAGGTTTCGCTGCTTATGTCTCGTCCGTCACCAACAGCCCGGAAAAAATAATCAGTTTCTACGACCAACTCGACCAGATAACTCGTGCTATCCTGAATGCAGAAAAAAATCGTCTTCTTGGAGATTTTAACGCTTGAGTTCGCCAATCACATTATATTTGTCCGAAAGTTCTTGGGGAGTTTGGAATGGGGAAAGCTAATACCAATGGCAATCTGTTGCTTTCCATCGGCACAGAATACCAGCTGGTCATTACCAACACCTACTTCAACACAAGCAAAAAACTCCTGGATGAACCTAAGATCCAAACACTGGCACCTTATTGATTACATCATCACGCGACAGCTTGATTTGCCAAACTTTCTGAGGCCAAGAGCGAGAAGAGCCAATACTGACCGTATTATGACCCACTTCCAAACCACGAGTGAAGCGAAGAATAAGGAAAGACAAAAAAAAAAAAAAACAATCAGAAAGCTCGCAACAGCACGATGAAAATCAACAGAGTTAGAGATGTCCTGCAGACCTCACTAAATCTCACTAAATGACAGCCTAACAGGAATTCTGGCAGGCACTGGAGAGGGAAAAAATGGAACGACTTTAAATCAATTGTGTACAAAGTATCAAAAAAACTTGGTAATGCATTACCAAAGCTGGAAGACTGGTTCGAGAGAAACAGCTTGGCGCTGGAAGAGCTTATTAGCCAGGAATAACATGCACAGCAAAAACACTTAGCATATTCAGGCTAGATATAGAACATGCTGTCAATTTCTCCGACAGAGATGCAGAGAACGCAAAAATAAATGATGGGTAACAAAAGTGACTGAACTCCAGACACCTTTGTGGCACACAACTACCAAGATGCACAGGAAATAATCACCCTTTTCTCGAAATCTGAAAATCAACCTAAAGAAACCCGAGGTTATGTAACAACCCTATCTGGAATCTCATGACATTGGCCAAAACATACAGATAAACAGCTAGGTACTAACTCAAGTTGTGGGAAAATAGCAAACAGGCCATGCACTTCACAGAATGAAAATCTTCGGCGGCATAATCGTCTGATCCCACATTGTTTGTTGGTTCTTAACAGGTGGAATGGAAATGCATGAGTCCGGACAGTCCCTCCAAGAAAGTACAAGGCGAAAATAAAAAGTTGAATAAATGTTTAAGGAGAGGGAAAGTTCTTGTGACCCTTCGCAACGAAATCCCTAAACTAAAAACTTCTCAGTGTATCTGTATGCCAGTCTGGCTCTGTTCTCCATTCTTTGGTCCCCCTATATATTCTGTATCTGTTCTCTCTGCCCATCTCTGTATCTGTGGTCTCAGTTAGCAGTGCTATGGTCGTATACCAGCTGCGCCTAGTACCAAACTGGCTTCTCTGACTCTCTGCGTCTGTCTCTTACCTCTTCTAGTAACTGTCAGACTGTTCTTCATTCACAAGTCTTCCCATCTCGTCTGTATCTGTATTCTTCTACGTCTCTCTCTTCCTCCGCTAGAAGCAGGCTCCCTCTTTCCTCTGTCCTCTGGTTGACCCTATATATATATGGAGAGGTGAACATGCCAATTTCCGGATTTTCGGCAAACCAGACTGGACGTAAAAAACGCCAGACTACGAGACTTCAGGAGGCCACTTAATGGTGTGATAATAAGACTTTTCAAGTTGTCGAGCCACTTTTATGCGTTTTATACTAGCAGGGAAGAATCAGTGATTCCGACGTAAATATGCCACGGGCAAATATATACGGACACACCACACAAACACACACACACATACCAATGGTCAACCTGCAACCATACACACGTACACACCCACATGTTCATACGTACACACATACACAGAGCTAAGTCCGTATACTAATGTCAGTAGTGTCATGCAAGTAAACAAATTTAAATATCCACGTTCCACAGACGCTAACAACAGACGAGGTTGCGAACTAGATACATGATCGTCCAATGCTTCCAAGACCTATGGGGGTTCTGAGAAAGCTAATCTGGCTCAACAAAGACATCTCCATAAAAACTAAATGTACAATACCGTGCAAAACACTAAATAGCAAGAGGCAGTATATCCCAAATATATTTCTGGAGAAATATAAACACCCTGGCATGTACGATATTCTCGCCTAACGCAACCTCATATGGGCTGGCCACTTGAACAGACTTGAGCACAGCAGACTGCCAAAACAGATTCTGTACTAAGAGACGAGTCACATAAAACAGGTGGACCAAAACTCAAGCGTAAGGACATCATCAAAAGAAACTTGGGGGTTATGAACATTCCTATTGACAATTGGTAATGCCTATCCAAAAATCGAAAAACAGTAGAAAAAACTCAGTAGGACATCATTATCGGATACAAAGAACACCTAGTTGTAGCAGCTAATAATAATAATGTATATATATATATATATATATATATTGTATTGTTTAGATTTAATCATTCTTTTTTTCATTTTTGTTTATGTCTTTTATATCCCACATTCTTTGACGATTAATTAACCCAGCAAAATGCCTCATCACAATGAAACTTTTATAAGACCATTACACTAAAAATGCTCTACCTTAAAGAATAAAACTTTTTCCAGTTCGATTTATAAATAAATGATAATTTTCTGGGGTCTTCATTCATAGTAAACATATTTCGATTTCTTTCTAGTTGAAATGAAAATTAACTTTTTCGCTGTCACTTAGTTTAAGACTAAGATGTCTACAATACTTATACTAAAATTGAAACACATCTATTTCGATTAGTTAAAATAGCATACATGTATAAGGAGTGGACTTATTTTTGGACTGCTACATATTCATATTTTTGGTTATAGAGATTCGATACTTAAGAATTTGAAAATAATACCTAATAATATCCGTTTTGATTGTGTAATGTTCCACTAGAAACAATAAAATCCTGATATCTTCGATTTTGAAGAAAATTAACTTTTTATGAAAAGATTGTTAGGGGTGTACTTATTTATGTGCAATACTGTATGCTTTACGAAGAAAAAATTAACAGAGTTATGTACAAAAGGATTATTTTTATCTTATTTTGAAGTAAAAAATCCAAACGTTTCCTTCACTCATGATGACTTGCCCTGGTCAGGATACATGCCTCACGCTAGCCAGATCAGACAGCAAACACCGTGAATATTGGGAATCCTCATGTTTTCGCTCCGGTGTTGAAATATTAAGTATTTGTTTGTCAAGTTTACCAGTGTTGAAATATTAAGTATATATTTCCCAACCCCTCCAACATGGTCAGGATGTGTCACAAGGTCACTTTTTAAGCAGAATAAAACTGGTTTGAATTCAGAATTTTCCTTTGCCTAGACTAGTTGCCTTTCTAAGGCTAAAGAACTGTCTTCTCGACTATTTACCCATAGTTGGGGCGAGAACTGGTAGATTCATGCCTTTCCCAAGGGAATTAGCGCAAAACGAAATGCGAACCGCCTTGTTCAGGATTTGAACTCAGATCTCCGATTCTATTGCTTATGATGATAACCATTACACTAAGCATGTCTTCCATTTTGTTGAAATATTAAGCAGTCTTTTATGGTGAGTCCAATGAAGTGCTGTATGTTATCCGTGCAATTCTGTGAGTCTTTGCTGAAAAGGTTAAGGAGATATGGTCAGGTGGAATAGAATGGCCGTAAGAGAGAAAGTAATGGCAAGTTGTCTGGGTTGTTTTTTAATTTCACATACTGTGAGCAAGTGAGTTCCGACATGGCAGTGAAATAGAAATAAAACGAACATGACCATAAATTTAATATATTTTATATTAAAAAATACTTGTTAGTATGGAAGGTATTTTATCGAATTCCCGCTCAACAAGGACCAATATTAGCAATAGTATATCTATGATATACTAACACTAAACAAAATGGAAAGAAAAACAAAATAAACACAATAGCACTTACAAGATATTTAAGATTTTATTGACATAATATACATGCTGTTATCTGTAAAAGAAAAGGATACACAAAAGTGTCCCATGGTAAAATTATACGTATATTGTTCCACGAACAAGTAGTATGTGAAAGGGATTCAAAATGGGAAAAGGTTTACTTGATTAGGGTGGGTAATATAGCCATGTAGTTTTACCGTTTCCGGGCAGGACCAGAGGCAAAGTCTCTACTGTTCTAAGACCAGAGGCAAAAAGAGGTATGGAATTGGCATCCTATGAGGCTCCTAAAATACATGCGAATTCTTCCATCTGATGGACAGAAATAAAACACGTGTGGTACCATTCAGTCAAATAGATTGAAAAAGCAGTTTAAGATTGTGTACAGATTGATTTATAGAATACATGCGCGGACGTAGATCCAGACATGGTTGCTGTGCAGTTGATTTCAATTTGCAGGTTGGCTCATGAGTTTGTATTTTTTTAAATCCACTTCAACTCATATGAGTTGAAAATGTTTGGCAAGTATCAACATATTGTTGTATTTTGACCTTCGGCCCGGGCAAACATGCCATTCCAAGGTGATACACCGGAAGGAAGTGACACATTCCAATGGCCAGTAATCGAAAGAAATCGCGTGGGCAGATTTGGCTGATGAAATGGGACAAGGTAAAAAGCCCATGATACACTCATAGACTGATGCACCGGAAGAGAGTGACCTCTGAACTGCATGACAGTTATTTCCGCTGGATGACAATCAAACATGCCATTCCAAAGATTGAGTGGGCGATTGAGTAGGCGTTGAACTAACATATAACTCGGTCAAGACAAGAAGTCAGACAGTTAGAGATCGGACAGAGTTATAGACGAGATGTGGTAGGGGAAGCCACACCCGGCTGAAGGGGCCCGCGGGAACCCCAATACAGTTGAGGTCCAGAGAAGTTGCTGATAAGATGTAGTAGAGAAAGCAAGCAGAGTGGGCCTCCGGTTGAGCATCTAGAGAACAAGAAAGACACAACGCTGATGGCCATAAGAGTTGGGGTCAATATATTGCAGTTCTGTTCGGTCTCTAACTCCCTCTCACAGTAAAACCCCACACAACCCTTTCGAACCTTGCAAATAAATTGAGAGGTATATATTTTTCTAAAGAAGTCTTCGCTCGTCCTTTATCCTTGTGTCGTTGTGAATTATTCTGCATGTATATGTATATGTATATAAGCATATTCATTATATGACTATATAACAATATTTAAAAAAAAGATATGTCGATTTCAGTGTATACAAAGTATAAGGAGACAAGAGATAATTATCTTTATTAGGAAATGGGTGAGTGTTGGGGGCTTTGTGGAGTGTCACATAATAATCCAGAAACCCATTACCGACCTCTTTTACCTCTGTTCTTTAAATAAGAGAGACGCGTGTTGGACCTTGCCATGGAACGGTAAAACCACCAAGCTATTTTACTTTACCTCTCCAAGCCTTTTTTCATTTTTTGCATGTTTTCTACATACTGCTTGTTCATGGAATAATATGCGTTTATTTCTTGTTGTTGTGACACGTTTGTGAATACTTCCTTCTTAATACCATTGGTATGTATACGATGTATATAAAAGATTAAATGTCCTTGCATGTATAAATGCATTTATTTTGTCTTTCCATCCGTTGTATTCAGTGTTAGCATATCACGGATATGGGGATTCGACTTGATATCATCATTTAGGTCTAAGTAAGTAAAGTTGGCGACCTTAGTCAAGGGTGACCCGAAGGCTCCCTTTTCAATAGCTACCACACCAAGGTGTAGGGGAGGGCGCTACTCCATTCTCTGGATTGCTCCGCTTTACCCTTGATCCGTACCTTATAGTGCTGAGGGCTAAGCAAGGAGGTATCAAGTACCATTTTTTGAGTCTTTGGTATGACTCGACCTGAGATTGAACACCGATCTCCCGGACCATTGGCGAACACTCTACTCAGACAAGCAATGTTTTATGTACACTGTTTAGATAAATGAGTAAAGTTGCAGAAATATAGTTAGTCATTACAACTTTAAGAAACAATGCTCAAAGAAGTTATGATCATGAACTTAATGTTAGATTAGTTACGGTTTTAAATTTTCAGCAAACCTACCAAGAAAGAGTTATGTGTTCGTTGTATGGTAGGCCGAAAATTTTGGGGAACCATTGACTTAAATCATGTTTCATTTTAACACTTAGAGGTCACCTTGTAGACAGGTTAAATGTCGATATAAACTGACCAGGGGTTAAATTGCGTAAAAATTGGCTAAAGAATGCTGGTAAAATCTAAATTCAATTTTTATCGGTTAGAATCGG
Source organism: Sepioteuthis lessoniana (assembly GCA_963585895.1). Lineage (NCBI taxonomy): Eukaryota > Metazoa > Mollusca > Cephalopoda > Myopsida > Loliginidae > Sepioteuthis > Sepioteuthis lessoniana. The sequence goes on from OY757920.1 coordinate 54,850,709, forward strand.
CAGAAAATTAGAATTGCCTGATTAGCTTTGTTGATTATTTTTCGGGTGAGTAACACTTGTGTCTCGGCTTGATACATTTATAATGGATTTGATAGGTTGAATTGAAGAAAAACAAAAGAATATTGAACAAATATCGCGAAAAAGGAAAGGGGAAAAGAGCAATAAAATTGGTGTGGGGTTGTAAAGAATGGATAAGAGAAAGGGAAGATAATGAAACAAATAAAGAGAGGATTTAAAAATGACTAAAATAAAAGAAAATGAAAAAGAGTTAAGTAGTAGTAGTAGTATGTATGTATGTATGTATGTATGTATGTACACAATCCCTCCGCTACTGGCTGGATGTGAGACAAGGTCAATCGTAAACCGTATTGGATATAAAATCCAATATTCTACAATCCGTAAAAAAAGCACAAATATGTGAGAAATGCACACATTTAAGCGGATCAAAATCATACAAACACAAACTTTAGTACAAATCAATAAAAAAAAATTAAACAAGTGGTTTCCGAAACCTGATTGGACAGAACAATCACGTGACAGTGTTTTCAACTACGTCCACGCAGTTGAACTCTAAATGAACTTGTCCCACGAAAAATAAAATCTTTCATTTGGAACCGGTCACGTAATAAAGAAATCTGTTTATTTCACGCTTTTGACGGCAACAATGCACAGACTCTCTTAGGCCTCTCAGACATCAATGCACAGCAACGCACAGCCGAACAATAAGAGAATTCCTGACCTAGCAACATGCAACCAGTGAATGCCACATGCTAATATTCGCAAACACTCCAAAGAAATGACGATACACTGGCGGTTATATCATACATTCTAATACCGACCAAAATTCTACTGAATTACAATGACAATTACGCGTTCATACATTCAAAAAACAATATTTATAGTCGTGGCGAGAGAAGTTTGCCAATTTTCTGTTTGCTTATTTTCTTATGAGCTCGCCCAAATCAGATTTCATATGTCTCCACACTCACTCACACGCATTCAATCAGCATTCAAACATATACTCCGCTCATATGTGTTTTCACTCACACTCACACACGCACACGCACTTTTACCAAGAACACCTTTGAACTGAAGAATTTTAGTCTCTTCCGACCTCAATACATCAAAGTACTAAAAACGTAAACACAATGTTAATATGTATATAAATGTATAACTAATTCAACCTGGGTTTCTTCTTATAGTTTCTTTGCGTTGTTTTATAAATTTGTGCTTTATTTGTGGACAGGATACTCGGATATAAATTTTACTTTTTTAATTCGAAGAGACTGACCCCACAAGCGAAGTAAAGCTGGTTTGAATTCAGTTTTCCTTTTCTGAGATTAGTTGGCTAGAGAACCTAGTCTGCCCGACAATTTACCCATAGTTGTGGAAGGACAGGAGTATTCATGCCTTTCACAATGGCATTAGGACGAAGTGAAACGCAAACAACCTTGTCCTGGATTTGATTTCAGGTCGCTGATTCCATTTTCTATAAAAGTAACCAATATGTTACCAATATAGAAGAAGAAGAAGAAGAAGAAGAAGAAGAAGAAGAAGAAGAAGAAGAAGAAGAAGAAGAAGAAGAAGAAGAAGAAGAAGAAGAAGAAGAAGAAGAATTACTGAGCAGATCATTTTAATTCTTTTTTAAAATTATTATTTTAATAATTTAAAAAGCGTTGGGACACAGTCAAAAATTTTGAATAAGAAATTAAATATAGAAATAGTTTATGAAAAGCTAACAAAGTAGAAAATAAAATTCAATATTGGTGCATGCAGAAGCAGTCTGAGCGGTCAGATTGTGCCCGAGAGCCAAAAGCACTAAGAAGCCGAAGTAGCGAAAGATTCATTGAAGTGTCCTTAAATGAATTAGTCAGTTATAGCCAATAAATGTTAACATCACGAATTTCTACTGTTCTGTTAATAAATCCCACTTGATATGTTTATAGCAGTATATCGTGACACAGAAATAAACACACCCCACAGATTTCAATATATCTTTCAAATATCTTTAGAAAAATTTTCTAATTAAGATCGTACATATCTGTATGAAATGGATAGTAGTGTGGAATGGTTTAACAGAATAATAATCCTTTTTGTCCAAGAGCCCAGCGCAATGTCAGTCTGTTCCAAGATGTATAAACATTATCAAATCCCCAGAGAATAAATTAAGACTACCGAATATGTTGTCAACGGAAGATTTGGAAGGAGTGGTCGATCGCACGAAAAAATAAGTAAAAAATATTTTCCTAGCACGAGTCCTACATCTGCTACTCATGAAGTTAATTCTGTAAACAATATTGATTGTTGTACGACAGGTGCTCACAGGATTTGATAAAAACATCAATAAATAGTTAATCTTAAATACTTCGGATTTGAGAGTTGTTGGATAAAAGGATTCTGATTTTAAAAGAATTATGGGGTTCTCTTGTGGAATTTTTACTTTTTTATTTAGTCCCTGAATTAATATTATAAAAGTTATAGAGTATGTAAAAGGATTAATTTTTTATTAAAAAAAAAAACAATCCTTTCACAGAAAATAAAACAGCACTTGGATAAAAAAAAATGAAAGGAAAAAAATAAAGACAAACTTGCCTTGTGCATACAACTAAGAACTGTTAATTACCAAGTAATTAAAAATAAGCAAAAAGGAGTTATAAAGTTTTGAAAAAAAAGTAGATGCTAAAACTAATTGCTATTTTTGCGACCAGTCAAAAAAAAAAAATTGAATCAAGTAACAATGATACAAATTGTTTCGAAAAAAACATTGGGCCACACATGAATTACAAGGAACTGATATGTCGTCAACAAAGTAGCTTGTACTTACAACTAAAAAAAAAGGGGTGTTGTATGAATGGAAAAAAAGATTTGAAAGAGTCTCTTAGGCGAAAAACATCTCTTGGAAAAACCTGTTCACTTTTCCGTCAAGAATACAGCGAATAATGAAGACACATGGGCGTTTATTCAGCAATTCTTTCAGCAAATAGGACAGCAAATTCAATTGTACACCTCATGGTCTGAGTCAAGACAGCTCAAATTCACAGATATTGGCAACAGCATATTTCGCAAGGAGATCCAGCTCAGCAAGGTAGTTCTGGGATACCTCGTGGTCAAAGTCGAGACAGCACAAATTCACAGATATAGATAACAGCATATTTCTCCAGAAGAGGTCCAGCATACGAGCAAAATTCTTTGAGGGATTTACTCCCTATTCACTATTTGCCTTTAGCAGTTGGGAACAGCAAGGTTTAAAAACCAGCACATCCTGAGAAAATTCACAGGGCTACAAAAATGACGTCTTCTCTGCTTTGTGTGTTCAGCCAGAAAGGGTTATTTCTCTGTAGGCGGTGTCCGTTCCAAAAAATCCCGTCATTTCATTCCGACAGTGACAACGTAAAAAATCCCTTCCAAGAAGATGTTCCCATTATAATTAAATAATTCCGACAAATGGACTGCGCTTTTCGAAAGGCTGTAACCGCATGCATGTGTTGTCGAGTGGGTTGGCAAAGCACATAAGAAATCAGTTCTTTTTTTGACGCCGAAAGTTTAACTTTCAGCAGAAGTGGAACTGTGAGAAATTCTATTTTGTTTTCGTATTTTATTATCATTTGTTTTATAGCGTTTCGGGAAATTGTTAATTTCTCTAACACTATATTCTTTAGGCAACACAAATGAATAACGAAACTTCTTTTTAACAACACAACAAAGAAAGATTTTTATTTGCAGCATGGAATACTTGGTTTGCTTTTGGTGCTGCAAGAGTCGTGTTGAGTAGATTGTGAGTAAGGAGAAAGTTGAGAAGGTTGAGCAGGCAGCGTGTGTCGCCGGACGTGTGAGGGATTGTATTACTTGGATTTTGGCGAAAAACATGTTGCAGTTGTAGGAATTGAACTTTGGATGTCACCGTGAGTTTCGTGTCTGGTATCTGGGGAGAGTACGCGTTATCTCCATTAATGTGGACCAGAGGTGAAATGGGAGCTAGTGTGTCGAGAGCGGGATTACGCTCAGATCGACATAGCCAATTTTGGGGTGACATAAAGTTGTGCCTGTGCGAGGCATGTTGAATGCATCTAATTTATATTCAACTGGGATTCCTCGTAAGAAATCCATAAATTAGATGGTTTCCCTCGTTTGTCCATGTTGCTGCTGGTGGTATATTAAAGCCGCAGTGACATGTCTGCACTGGGCGACGTTGTCCAGCTAAAAAGCATCGCTATTGAAGAATGGCCAATGGGACGTCTGCACTGGTCGGCGCCTCCAGCCAAAGAGACTGGGTTTGGCAGCTTACCCGATTTGTTGACCGGAAATGAAAGGTCTGGGCTGAATAGGATTAGTCATCCTGATTGGCTGAAATTAAGTGTCGAATTAAATTGCGCGCCAAACCAAAATACGAAATTTTCCTCTTCTCTACATAGCTTGGCTCCAGAATTTCAGGTATGGAGTACCTGATATTCGATACATAAAATTGTAAGAGAAGGGAAATAAAAGAAAAGAGCTACGAGTCTCACAACACAAAAGAGCAAAATACAAACAATGAAAAATACATGTATATATAAAAACAAGCAAAAGCAAATTACAAAAACAAAGTGTTCCGTTTAGTTCTTTTTTTTTTTTTTTGTGTACCGCGTGGTACTTTTTTTTTTTTAAACAAAATGTCACTTTGGGAAAAAAAGTTAATGAGCCGAGAAGGTGGCATACAGAAGTAGCAGTATAGTTAGGAGGAGTAGTGTGAGTTTTAGGGTCCTCTGAAATTCCTAGCAGTCGTTGGTGGTTTACTGAGGTAGTGGGAGGGATAAACCATGTTGTGGCAGAAACCAAAATAGAAGTATTGTGAGTGAAAGTTAAAAAGTTACCTTATTTTGCTAGTTGGGGAGTGAAAAAATGTGTTGATAGATAAGGTATGAGTTTTGCTGAAAAAATTCCACGTGCTTGGTATTTTCGTCCATCTTGCTTTCTTCTAGAAGTTAGGTCCGCGGGAAAATTTGAAAATTTCTCAATGTTTCGCCGTTTTTTTTTCTTTCGCGGTGGAATGATGAATGTTCGTAAGGCTGTGTGTCGTAAAGGCTGTATTGTTGTATCAGAAGGTTGTTGTTCATTTACGAGGTCACCGTTTTTAGCCGTAGGTGAAATGGTTATTATTGTTTAGCGAGGGGGAACCATTTTGTAGCCAGAGTTTTTGTTGGATGATTTTAGCCGGAGATTTTTGTTGTTGGTAGCAAGGGAGATGGTGTAACGTATGTGTGTTTACGTTGTGTTGTTTCCTCGCTAAGTGTTGTAAGGCCCTCGCTAAGTTTGTGAGAAATAAAAGGAGGATGATGAAGAAGTAAGATGGCGATAGTCGAAAGGTGTTTTTGGAATGAGGTTTTTATTTGTTTCGCAATTCAGAAGGTGCCATACGGGGTCACCAATTTATAGCGTTTCGGGAAATTGTTAATTTCTCTAACACTATATTCTTTAGGCAACACAAATGAATAACGAAACTTCTTTTTAACAACACAACAAAGAAAGTTTTTTATTTGCATAAAATATTTGGTTTGCTTTTGGTGCTGCAAGACTCGCGTTGAGTTTTATTTTCGTATTTTATTATTACCTTTATTTTTATTTTTGTATTTTATTGTTTCGTTTTAAACTTTATTAATTTATTAACCCCAACAGAATAATAGGGCTGTAGGATACATCGACTGCATCTCTGCAAAGGGGTAAGATCCCACCCAATGTGTCTCCCGTCCTGGAGCTCTGGGGAATATGGAGTACCTCTTCATTGCCATTGCTCCCAGGTCCACTCTGACTCAGAGTGGTAGCACCTGATAAGGTCCTATCTATCAGTCAAATTTTACCAAGCCTAGTCGGTTGGGGCCATAGAATACACCGACTACATCTCTGCAGAGGAGTAAAACCCCGCCTCAACGAGTGTCCTGGATACGACACTAAACCATCTGATGGTGAGGCTCCAATCCTGAAACTTTGAGGAATGGAGAGTACTCCTTCATTGCCATTACTCCCGGTACACTCTGACTCGGAGTGCTAGCACCTGTTAGGGGGTATTATCTATGGGTCAAGTAGAACTGTCCAATCTTTTACTCAGGATTATTAATAATATTAAATATAATTATTAATGTTAAATGCAATATTTGAAAACATCTAACTGTGAAAATAGAACTATCTAACTGTGTGCAAAGAAATGATTAATACTAAATATAATTATGATAGTTAAATAGCAATATTTGAAATTGGTCTAGTGGTTAGAGTGTTCGCCAATGGCTGGGGAGACCACAGTGCAATCCAAGGTTGTGTCATACCAAAGACTCAAAAAATGGTACTTGATACGTCCTTGCTTAATACGCAATATTATAAGGAATGTATCAAGGTAAAGTGGAGCAACCAGGGGAAAAGAGTAGAGCCCTTCATTACACCTCTTTGTAGTAGGTATTGAAAAAGGAGTCTTCGAGTCGCCATCAACTACGGTTGCCAACTTTACTTTGTTATTTAAATTAGATAGGAATACTTGATAAATAGAATCACTAATGTTAAATAATAATACTTGAAACCATTTAACTGAGCAAACAAAAGAGCTCTAACTTGTTTTAAAATGCATAAGAAAGTTATTTTCGTAATTTCCGGGCCTCTCTGGCGGAATAAGCTTTTTTATTTAGCCCATGAATTAATATCATTAAAGTTATAAAATATGGACAATTCGTTTTGAGTGCTCAGCTAAGTACGTCTTATCCGATGAGTTGGCGAAGCACCGAAAGAGACTGATTTTTTTTTTTTTTACCGAAAGTTAAACTCTCGCCGGAAGTAGAATCATGGGATATGTTTATTGTTTTTTTATTTTCGTATCTTATCTAGCTATTTTTTTTTTTTTTTCGAGTTAGGGTTCATTTGTTTTTACGCAGTTAAATGGTTTCAAGTATTGCAATTCAAAATTAATAATTCCATTTATCAAGTATTCTTATCTAGTTTAATATCAATCATTTGTTTGCACACAGTTAATAGTATTAATCATTTCTTTGCACACAGTGAACTGGTTTCAAGTATTGCTATCAAACACTAATAATCTTATTTAGCATTAATCATTTGTTTACTAAAAGTAAAATGGTTTCAAGTATTGCTATCTAACACTAAATTCTCTTTGATATAATTCATTTGTTTGCTCACAGTTGAGATGGTTTCAAGTATTGCTATCTGACACTAAATTCTATTTGATATCATTCATTTGTTTGCTCACAGTTGAGATGGTTTCAAGTATTGCTATCTGACACTAAATTCTATTTGATATCATTCATTTGTTTGCTCACAGTTTAGATGGTTTCAAGTATTGCTATCTGACACTAAATTCTATTTGATATAATTCATTTGTTTGCTCACAGTTGAGATGGTTTCAAGTATTGCTATCTGACACTAAATTCTATTTGATATCATTCATTTGTTTGCTCACAGTTTAGATGGTTTCAAGTATTGCTATCTCAGCGTAATTGACTTTTAGTCACCGCTTTCAAGCACCTTTAAGATAAAATAGGGTTGAGTACTTCTTTGCCACAAGAACAATTTAAAGAATACAGTAGATGCTAGGGATTAACATAACTAGCCAATTGATCGGATCAGGCCTCTCTGACAGCCATCAAGCCCAATAAGGGTATAAGTGGAGTGTTGCAAGTCATTTACCCACTTCAGGTACCTGGTCATGAACTGCTTAGCCATCAGGATCCCATCCTTAAGCATTACGGGTGGCCATCCACGGTCAACAGGTGGCCTCGATGAGGGTGGGGCTTACTACTCGGTAGAGGAGCAGTCAGCGTATTCGACAGCCCAAACAGATAGAGCGGCTAAAAAAGAAAAGAGGATAAAACTGAGAAGAAAAAGAACTAAAAGAGAAAGATTAGAAAGAAACAAAAATGATTTTAAAAGAAAGAAAGAAAGAAAGAAAGAAAATGATGGTTGAAGGGAAAGAAAATTGAAGAATGAAAGAAAATTATAAACAATAAAGGAAAGATTTGAAAGGGAAAAATAGAAATGATTTTTAAAAAATCTGTTAAAACCATTTCTATTTCCTCTTTTCAAATCTTTGTGTGTGTGTGTGTGTGTGTGTGTGTGTGTGTGTGTGTGTGTGTGTGTGTGTGTGTGTGTGTGTGTGTACCTTTTCTTATCAGCTTTATTGATGTAACGATTGCATATTTTTCATTTGTAGTGTAACGGTAAGGGCATGGATGGTGATAAGTGATGGTGTGGGGTAACTTTATCGACGAGAGCAATGTTAAGGTCGTGCATTAAGATATTGTCTTACAAAAGGAAGAGATTGTCTTCCAATTGTAATGTCGATAAAAGGTAGGAGAGTAAAGGTGTTAACATTTGACTCAAAAAAAAACCAACTATGCAGGCGGTGATTATTAGATCAAGCCTTGTTTCTAAATGCACTGGAGCAGCAGGGACGACAGCGACTAAACTTACACGCCTTTTATCAGTTACAGACTAGAGGGGGGCGGCAGACCGCAGCAAAATACCGATGGGACGAGACAGTTCTCATTTCTATGTCTTCTTTTTGTATCAACACATTTTTTGCGATTGTTTGTAAACACACACACACACACACACACATGCTGACACCTAGAGAGGTGGGAAGTGAAAACGAAGAGTGGGAGTGAGAGAAGAATAAAGGGAGAGATAAACATATATGAGTATAAAAAGGGAGGGGTGTGAGGAGATGTAAAGCAATATAAATTGATACACATATAAGGGAAAATAATTCTGAATATGTTTCAATCTACTTTAGATAAAACGTACACGTAATAGAGGTGGATTACAGTAATAGATCACATATACAGATCAATACATGAATAGGTTCCAAAATAAGGAGTGTATTAACATGACTCAGATCCCATATTAATTCACTGTACATCTTATTGGGTGTCAACACGGGTGTGTAATCTCGCATACATACAAAGATGGTACACTGGTCACAACTTCACAAGATAGCCGGAGACTTTGTTAATTTAATCAGAATATCTACTACATTTAAAATGTTTGGGCGCCTCATGCGTTGTGCTGGTTAGCAAGTTGACTAACGGGCCATTGTTAAGGAGCTCGTTTCTCACATACTTCTGGCCTTGCACTCAATTAAACTAAGCTCAGTAAATCACTACCACCCCTAACATGTACATAATAAAAAATCGGCATCATCCTCGCCATTTTATTTTCCATCAGTCATTCTTTGCATTGTACGGGAAATATTCAGTATTAAATAGTTCTTTTCTTAGTCCATTTACTCTTAAGGTTACTCTGATATTGTATTTTAATACATAAAAATTTTATTTATGGAATCAACATAAAGTGTTGAGATACCATTTTCTTTTACGTTTTATCTTTTTTTGCTCTTCATTGAGCACTTTCTTAATCTAAGAAAAACCTTTTTAAAAAAATTTGTTTGTTCACACATACACACACACACACACACACACACACACACATATATATATATATATATATACTCGACGGGAGGGTCTCCATCATGATGAACTCTCCCGTCGATTTTGAGTTATGAGAGCAGTTAAGTTAAAGATATGAGCCATTTCACTACTTAAACATAATTTGTTTATTGCAGTGAAGGTTTGTGTTGGACTAACTACAGTTTTTGGATAAGTCGATAACAGAAGAATGGTGCACCAATATATCAACATATCACAGATACTCCCTCAAGTTTTAAATTCAGAGTTTTTCCTTTTCATTGGTTGGTTTCCTCACCAAAAGTAAAGATACCAGTCTACCTTACCGAGAGCTAGAGGGAGAAGAAAGATTCATGCCTTTCCCAAGGGTATTAGCACAAAGTGAAACACAGTCTCGTCCAAAGGTGTAGTAATAACACGGACTATTTCTCTACGCGCAAGATTACAACCCCTTGGCGAAGGAATACACACACACACTCTCCCCATTCAGAATAAAGATGTCGTAACTTAAGCACGCATGCCTTATGTTGTCCTTAAACCTACTTAAGCCTACTAAGCAATATTAACACCCACAACAACAATATATTACACTAGGCTCATGAAAATCATTTCTTTACAACAATAAACGTTACACTAAGCACGCTTCCTTATATATATATAGAATTAGTCGTAGTTGAGAGCGACCCGAAGGCTCCTTTTTCAATAGCTACTACACCAAGGAGTAGGGGAGCGTAACTCTTTTCCCTGGATTGTTCTATTTACACTTAATCCATACCCTACAATGCTGAGTGTTAAGCAAGGAGGTATCAAATACTATTTTTTGAGTTTTGGTTATGACTCGACCCGGGATTGAATCCCGGTCTCCTGAGCCATAAGAGAGCACTCTAACCACTAAGCCAATGGGGCGTCGTTCTAGTGAGTAGAGTGTTCGCTAATGGCTCAGGAGACGGGGATTCAATCCCGGGTCGAGTCATACCAAAGACACAAAAAATAGTACTTGATACCTCCTTGCTAAACACTCGACATTAAAAGGTAGGTATCAAGAGTAAAGTCGAGCAATCGAGGGAAAGGAGTAGCGCCCTCCCCTACACCTCGGTGTAGTAGCTATTGAAATGGGAGCCTTCGGGTCGCCCTCGACTACGGTCGCCAACTTATATATATATAGATATATATAATGGTCATTCAAGAGATAAAGGGAATATTTTTTGAAGAAGCAAAATAATTTTTTCTTTTCATATTTTTTTCCCATAAATATAAACTCTGCATTGTTTGGTATTGGTTTACAGCAAAAAATGTTTTAATCTAGCAAAAATGTTTATTTTGAGACTATTCAAAATGGCGGCAAACCAGATTGTTTCTGGCTTGAGTATACATCAGTCTTCAAATTTTTGATCATTGAGAAGCGTAAACCATGTGAAATTTATAAAAGAATATGTGATGTGTATGGAGAAGCATATTTTAGTCAAAAAATGTTTACAAATGGGCTATACATGGATTTGTCATGACGAACCCGAGTCGAAAAGACAGTCAATAAAGTTGAAACACGCTGACTTTCTGGTAAAGAAAAAGTTCCAGACACGGAGGTCAGTAAAGGTCTTCTGGGACATGAACGGACCCATCACTATTAGTTTTTTTTTTTTAAGTGCAACTGTAAACAGTGCTCCCAACTGCCAAATTCTTAGACAATTTATTGAAAGACCCTCATATATATGTGTGTGTGTGTGTGTGTGTGTGTGTGTGGACAGATAAACTGATAGACAGAAGAGAGAGAAAGACAGAGAAAGACAGAGAGAGAGGGGGGAGAGGAGAGAGTATATATGTGTATACACACACAAATATTTATATCAAGGGAGGAAAAGATAGATAGATAGATAGATGAAGAGAGAGACAGAGAGACAGAGAGAGAAACAGAGAACCTGTTGTAGTGCTTCGGTTAAAGCGCTTCATACTTGCGTTACTGCTAATAGATAGCCAATATGAATGCCTCGGTGGATGAGGGTGTATAGTTATTTATCTACTTTAGTTTTCCAAAGGACCATGATAATAAAACACCCAGTGAGAATCGAACCTAATACACCAGTAATGATTTGTGAGACGAACTGTTAACCATTGCTCTATGGCAAGCGCCTGTTACTGATGCAGGATAGTGAAGATGTGACGGAGCAGTCAATAATAACATTCTTATTTACTGCCGATTACTTTAGCCCCATCCCGTATGTGTCGAGTAACACAGAGAAAATGAGTCTACATATGAATGATGGAGAGAGTGAACGAAGGAGAAAATAAAGGTTGAAAATATGCATTTGTGCACGTCTGTTCAAGAAAGAAAAGTTCAACAAAAATGTTAGGGTTCATGCTTACACGTGAATTGATATCGTATGTGCGCACAAAGATGAGTGATGTGTTTAGATGATTGCGCATGCGGGATTCTGCATGAGAGAGAAAGAAAGAGGTATTTGAAGAAAGAAAGAGTGGGCACACGAGATTAACAGTACTTGTAACGTATAGGTCTCAGAGAGTGAAAGTCGGATACAATGAAAGGGCACAGGTGTATTCAAGTTTGCATCTTATCGACATGCAACGGCAAGGAGATGATGTGTGAGAACGCATACGTGAAAAAGGCACATATGTTTTTTCAGTAGCTGAGACAAACAAACAAGAGTGGAGTGTCGGAGAAATACAAAAAGTGAGAAGTGCGTTTCAAAAAGGATGCAAATATCTTTTTTAATTTTTAAAAATTTTATCTTTATTTTTTATTTTTTTCAATGAAACTTTCCTCTAATGAGTAAATATTTACGAACTGGATGTGACATAAAGTCACATTTTAAGCGAGGTAGAGCTAGTAGTAATAATCTGACTTCCCACTAAGTTAGATTTGTCATGGAGTCATTTTGTAGGGGGTGGAGGGTACACACGAATCGAGACTCATGATTGACCGTCACAAAAATGCTTCATCCTTTCAGCATTCCCAATTTTAAGACGCTTCAGGCGCCAAGCGATAAACTCAACCTTACTAAACTGGTATTACTTGGGAGAGGGCCCCTAGAATCAAGCTAATATTTTGACATCTTTTTTTAATTCTGAATTTTTCTAAACTGGTTTGCTAAACTAAAGCTAAAGAACACAGTCTATCCTACTATTTTCCTATAGCCCGTGGAGAAGAACAGATGAATTAATGCCTTTCCCAGAGGCATTAGTGCAAATTGAAACACAAACAACCTCGTCCAGAATTTTAACTCGAGCCGCCAATCAGCTTATTGTTAGATGATGTAGGCAATTGCGTAGATAATGAGGAAGCAAGGGGAGCGATCTTTCCATTGAGTAAATTCGTATAAAGTGGTTTCTTTTCCTCAATCTTATAATTCTTTTGTTTCTTTGTGTGATAAAAGTCGACTCTCGATATTTTTTGTCAGTATACTTTTTACATTACCAAATGACATTAAAATAGCTTACGAGATTTATCATTTTATTTCACCAATATCTCAGTTTAGTGCCCAGATCATATTTACGATTTTAAAAAATTCTATTATAGACAGACTTTGACCATGTAACAGAAGTTTATAATAACAATCCCCAGGCATCTTTTATAAAAAAAAAATATATATATATCTAAGGTTAACGGGTTGCCTCCCGTGGTCGACCCCACTCTCTAAAGGATATGTATAATTGGTCAGTACATCTTTCAAACTAACCAATCGTTGTCTTCAAAGACATTGGCGCCAGATATCAAAGACACGTCTAAAGCTCTTTCTGTAAGAGTGCTCAGTAACGAGCAGACTTTAAAATTGTCGCAGCTAAAATTCCTGCAGTGACCGGAGCCGTTTGAAGTACATTAGACTTTGGTATGTATGACACAAGGATTTCAGTTAAGTGGACTATTATATGTATAATATCATATGGCCGCAAACAGAACAATTTGTTTGCAAAAGTAATATAATACTTTAAAATACCAATGTATTCATGTTTTTCTCGATGCTAACTTCAATCTGTTTTCAACTTGACAACATATTTGCGGCCAAAATTTCCATATTTTTTTGATATTTTTCACACAAATTTCCAATATTGTTAATATTTCATGCGAGATAAAACTTTGAAGCAGAACATTTAAAAACTTCCAAAGACATAGGTTGTCAGTATTGACTCACTCGTTGACGAAATAAGAAGTTTCACTCAACAATACACGAAAACAACCAAAATTAAGTAAATTGTTTTTTTTTTCTTTCCAGCCTTCCATTTCTTCATGATTTTATACCGGATGAACAAAACTTTGATGAAAAACTACATTTAAAAAGCCGTTTAAGGCGATAACTTGGTTTCCAACAATAACATGGTGACAAAAATCCCCAAATCCTCCCTCAATAATTCAAATGTACAAAAACAAATAAACAATTATTTGACAAATTATTTAATAGTTTAAGCGGGGTAAAGCTGGTAGTATACAATAAAATAAAATAAAGCTGGTAGTAAATACTAAGATAAAATATGTGTTAATAAAAATGAACGAAGCTTAGGTCATGTTAATTTTTTTTCTTATTTTTTAATAACCTTTGTGTCAATGATAATAAGTATAAATTCACGACGATAACCGAGTGTTATGTTCAAAATAATTCAGGACAGGCACGTAAGTAAGCAATTAGAAAAAAGAATCCCCAAAACATCTACGTACACGGTACATATACAGTATTTAATTCTCACACAAAAACATTTGTAAATCATTATTTGTTACCAAAAATAATACATAAAAAGACAACGTCTATTTAACTCAACCTTATGTTATTTTTCTGTTGGCTTGTTTTATTTATAATTCCTTTCATGGTAAATCTTTTATCAGTTACCCGGAAAACTCCTCTGCAACAATATTAAGCTACATTTTGTTACAAATTAGTGACGCTAATTTACTCTTCCTTCATAACACTCTCATATAAGAAATGTTATGACTAGCGTTTCCCAAATCCTTTGCAACCATTTTCAAAATAATGACAAATTCTATACAAGTGTGAATTCCATCAACTGACAACGTCATCGAAAAACCCAGATTCTTTCCCAAGCGTAGAAAGATCATCTTTCCAAAGAATTTCCCCCGTAGCACAATTAATCATCCAAGGCGAATGAACAGTGATAGATGGAGACGCTAGCTTTTATTTACTTTTTATTTTCTATTCTTTATTTATTTCAAGAAATGTGTCGAACCTTACTCACATCAAGAAATCTCTTGTCCTGTTTTCGTCACCTCAGACTTCATAGGTTTTCCGTTTCTGCTGGGATTTCTGTTCGTCAAAGGGAATACCCCACGTTTCTTCTGGTGCAAGTAGAAACTAATCGATAAATTATCAAATTTCATAAACCTTTTAATTTTTCAGTTAAGACTCGAGGAGAAGGAAATTAAGTCATAATGAAATCGTCTTTATTCTTGATTACAGGTTGTTCGAGTCGGGAACTGTGGATGGAAGAGAAGCGGAAATAACAACCACATTGAATATGTCAGACAGTCACCTGTTAGTTAACAAAATTTGTTAAAGTCTGCTTAGATTTCCAAATTCTTTGAAAATGAGTCTTTATCGCAAGGTTTTGAGAATCAAGTTTAAACCTTCACTCAGGAATTTAGAATTAAAATTAGATAAGTAGGTTTATTCAGAAATATAATCAAGAGTAAAAAACAATAATTATCGCCCGTAAGTTGTCAATTTACATATATTCTCTATATAAACAATATATAAAATATACAAGAGCATCGACCACTTTTTAGAAAAGAATTTTCGCACATTGTGAGCAATCACTTACGAAAAACATTTAGTTTTTGAGTCTCCATTTAATTGCACTATATATATATATATATATATATATATACTGCCCCTGGAAAAAAAATTATGGAATTAGCACACTTGGAGTATGTTCTCACGTCTTTTTTTTATTTAGCAGTAAATAAACTAATAACAGATAATACGCAAAACATTTGTATTCAATAGCAGAAAGTTCTGGCTTCATAAAATATCTAAACAGACTAGATTAAATTATTTAAATGAATCGTATAATTAGCCTTCTAAATAACTAAGTCAAGCCTTTCACGGCCTTGTCAAAATAGCAATAAAAATTGGGCATCTCCATTTTATAACCTGATATACTAATGCTTTCTCGCAAAAAGAAATCTAAAAAAAGTCATTGCTAAGTGATTTTTTTTCCTTTTACTTAAGTAATATACATTAATTAAATTTGAATTATGTTATTAACTGGGAGCTTAGAAGATTTTGTTGTCAACATACTAGAATTTATAGAGATCGGTACATTTTTATGTGACCTTTAAACATGAAAAAGTTCCACAACCCTGGTGTATAGCATCACTGCTTCTGTTTCTTATAACTACACAACAAATAACTATTCCTTCAGTCGTTTACTAACAAAACTTTAGTTTGGCAGAAGTTCAAAAATAAAGAGCAACTTGTGAAAATCGAACTCACTAACAATATTCTGCTTGCTAACCATTACACCACGACGAGATTCCCCGTTATTTACAAAAATTAACTTAATTGGACAGAAGTTTCAAGTTGCTTACAGTTCCTAAGTCTGACAAGTTGCTTACAATACCTTAGTTTGACACACAGGCCTCAGGTAACTAACAGTACCTTAATCTGACTCATAGGACTCGGGTTATATGATTTTTTAGGAAATATTTGAAGTGAATGAGGAATGAGGTGTTCACGAATGAACTTCAAGAATTGTAACTTAAGAACGTTTATTTATATATGAACCAAAATTCAAAGAAAGGATGTAAATACGTGAAGATAGCTTTATAATAGGACTAAAATGTGATTACCATTTCATTAAAGTGTCCGATGATTATTCATGCTGCTTATCAAGTAAAGCATCAAAGCTGTATTTTGATTGGACCAAAAGGCCCCCAAAGGCGAACGTCTGCAGAAGAGATGAAAACCTCTCCAATCTTTATGCATGCTGAACTGAAATAGGTCTAAATTCGTAGTTTTTCCTCTAAATACTCGGATGTGTTGCTATGGACATCAGGAAAATTATCCTACAAGCAAAGAAGGTAATTCCACACACACGAAAAGGGTAGATTGACGAATGATTAGGGAGTTATAGGAAAATATCTTTTATACCTACAGTCAGTTTTGACATATCAGGATGACTAACTTTTCTAATTATAACTGACGCTGGTCCTTCATGCAACAGCCCAATTAGTTAAGTTAATATATGTTGAGTAGTGTTCGTTAATGGCCCAGGAGACTGAGGTTCAATCCCAGGTCGAGTCATACCAAAGACTCAAAAAATGATACCGTTTTGCTTAACACTCAGCAAAGTGGAACAATCCAAGGAAAGGAGTAGCGCCCTTTCCTCCACCTCGGTGTAGTAGCAATTGAAAAGGGAACTTTTGAGTCACTCTCGACTACGGTCACCAGCTTTACTTAAATTAACAATAAATTACTATTTTGTTATTTTATTATTCTGTCAGCTCATACAATGCTAAGGAGAGCTAAAGATGCAGACAGTAATTATGGGAGAGTTAATATACTTTGTCCTATTCTGTCACTGTTCTCTCTAAAAGATATACTTAAGTTTTGTTGATATTTTTCGGTGTTTGGATTCTCTTGTGTTGATTTGTTGTATCTCTCTTCGAAAAATTCATCTTGGTATCCATCGAATAAGATGTCAGGGGGGAGATCAACGAATTGTATCATTATATAGGCGCCTAGCATAGTTTAATGGATCGCAAGTTAAACTAGCAGATTATTGATAGAGAGTTCGATTCTTATCGGGTGCCTGAGATTTCTGGCTAAACTAAATGACAACTTATACATTGTATGGTTCACCAGAGAGCAACATTACCTTCCAATATCGTATTGCAGGGAGAATATAAATTGCTGTCTCTATTTCAGAATAGGCGTGTCCGTTTGGTGGGTCGTGGACTGTCACATGACGATCCCAGAAAATAATTCTCACTCTCTTTTGCTTCTGTTCTTTGAACAGTAGAGACACTGTCTCTTGCCTCACCATTGATCAGTAAAGCCAACCTGTCTACGACCATTTTACTGTCCAACTTCATCAAGTAAGCCCTTTTCTATGCTTTTGCTTCTTTATAGAACAAATGTGCATATTTTTATCCGTTAGGACATGTTTGTGTATTCTTTTCAAAACTACTTGTATGTATATTATGTATATATCAAATACTTCTAAATGTGTAAATGAGCTTGTCTTGTCTTTCTTTGCGTTTATTTAATGTTAGTATATCACGGATAAACTAACGTTTGGTTTGGTTTCTTTGTTTAATGGCATATCAACCTTTGTAGGTTATTTAATGCCAAAGCCATTCTCCTAGAAGAACAATAGTGGTACTATTTAACCCATAGCTGGGAGGATAAGGGGGGTTCATACCTTTCCCAAGGGTAGTTGCCCGAAAGTGAACATAATAGCGCGACTGGAGTACGAACTCACATACTAACTGATCCTTGGTGAGTGGGAACTCAACGAAAGCAACCCATTAATGAATATTTTCATAAAAATAAATCTTTTAGTTTGTTTGTTTTTTTATACAATTCTCCCCGGCGATTTTAATATGAAGAAATTTTTTTTAAAAATTGTACATAAGATTTTTTGGAGAAGGCTGCATATGAATGATGCGGGGTGAAGGTCTCCTAGTTTATGTTTGTATGTATGTGAATTAGAGCGTGCAAATATTTATCATACATTTCCAATTTTAAGTATTTCGTATTTCTTTTGAAAATTTATATTTAGAATGATCAGTGACCTGACATTTAAACGAGAAAAGAGTGATATAGAATAATAGTGGAAGTATTTTGTAAAAAGTTAAGATTTCGTTGTTGGAGCAATTGATAGTTACATAATTTATATTTTTCAACAAATAAAGTAAATAAATAAATAAAATAAATGAGATGCTTTTCAGGAATTGTGAAGTCAATTACCTTTTTTTGAACATGAATAGATATACTCGTACGCAATAACATTCATAAACACCCACATGTTTACTTATATATGTTGGCCTCTCTTGCACCTTTTAAGAATTTTGACGGAGGCAACATCGCTAAGAATTACAGAGGCCTAACTCTTACTGGTATAGCTGCAAATATTTATAATGCTCTTCTTCTTAAACGTATCAGTCCTGAAATCGAGAAATTTCTTTTAAAAAATCAGAACGGTTTTCAAAGAAATCAATCCACATTTTATCTGATTCTGTCGAATCATCGAAGGAATACGTGCCATAAACCTCGAGGTAAAATGTAATGATACTTTATAAAAACACGAAAGCAATGGTTCGCTCTCTTGATAGAAACACTGACTTCTACGACATTGTCGCTGGAGTTTTGCAAAGAGGTAAATTAGCACCATATTTGTTTATAATCTTCCCACACTATGTACTTTCAACGTCGATACATCTAATAAAAAAACATGGCTTTACACTAAAAAAAAAAAAAAAAAAAAAAAAAAAGCAAGAAGAAGACGATATCCTACAGAAAATATAACAGATGAAAACTATGCAGTTGATCTAACACTTTTTGCAAATACACCTGGCCAAGCTAAATCCATACCGTATTGCCTAGCGCAAGAAGCTGGAGGCTTTTGGCTTTTATGTGAAGGCAAATAAAGCAGAGTTCGTGTGTTTTAATTGAGGAGGAGTCAACTCTACTATAAGTGGCAGTCCTCTAAAATTAGTTGACGTATTCACATACCTCGGCAGCAATATCTCATTAACTAAAAGTGATTTCAACATACGCCTGGCGAAGGCAGGAACTGCTATTGACAGGTTATCGATCATATGCAAGTCTGATCTATCCGATTAGATAAAACGGGATTTTTTCCAAGCTGTAACTGTGTCAATACTAATATAGATGCACCACATGGACGCTAACAAAACGAATGGAGAAAAAGCAAGATGGGAACTATACAAGAATGCTATGAGCTGTTTTCAACAAATACTAAACGCAAGACCCTACAAAACAGAAGCTGTACAGCTACTTACTTCCCATCTCCAAAACCATCCAAATAAGACAAACAAGATATGTGGGACACTGCTGGAGAAGCAAGGACAAATTCATAAGTGACGTTCTTCTATGGACTCGTAAACATAGACATGTCAGTGTTGGCTGGCCAGCCCGAACTTACATCAGCTCTCTACGGACACTGGATGTATTTTGGAAAACCTGCCGAGAGCGATGGAGGATAGTGGCGGATGGAGATTGAGAATCAGGGAAATCCGGTCAGTCAGCGTGACTTGATGTATATATATATAAGTGTGTGTGTGTGTTACATTTAACAATGTACATAGGCCATTTATATCTTTCTATATAGTACATGTACGTATATACACAGTTCATATACCTTGATGTTTATGCTGAAACGTAAAGGTACAAATATACATGCGTGTTATGGATTGTGCTAATTTAAACACGCAAACAAGCGTGGGTATGTATAAAACTAAGTTGAAATATACGGTCACACCTGCGATAATAGAAATTACAACGAGCGCGCATGCGCGCGCACAAACGCACACGCATACTCAAGAGCCTAGTTTCATACAAGTATAGTGTTCACAGAAATGATGAATAGCTAAAAGAAGAAACTGTTGAAAAACTCTTAAATGACCTTAACAGGAAAGATGATCCTGTGTTTGTAAATAAACGGGTAAAACTTGCTCAAACCAAATATGATCTCTCACTCTCTCTATATATATACATATATATATATATAGAGAGAGAGAGAGAGAGAGAAAGAAATGGCAGATCTTGGTGAATCTGACAAAGTGATAAAAATAAGTGGAAAAGTGGACAAATCAAACACTTACAATGGGTTAAAATAGAAAAACTCAAAAATATTTAGTCTGAAAAAGTTCTTCCTTGAATAAAGAACGAAATATTACTACTAAACCCGTTGTAAGTGTTTGATTTGTCCACTTTTCAATTTATCTTTATCATATATATATATATATATATATATATATATATATATATATATATATTCCAAGAGTGAACAACCCAGAGACAGAAACTACATTTTCCAAACACAGATCTCATTAAATGAAAGTGTGAAACGCAGTGTCAACCCAATGGTGTAAATGAGGAAAATTTCAAATAAATAAACTTGTTACTGGTTTTTAACTACTGCTAGTTTTAATACTGATGTTAGGTCTAATTCAGACTTTTAACTTGATAAGTTTCTTCACTGGTTTCATAACCTGGTTTGGTTGTGAATGTGCAACTCATGCAGTATTCATGTTTTGGTCAGGAATAGAATGGTGGAGCTCGTCCATCTCTAGGTCTACATCTGGTTTGAATTCAGTTTTCCCTCTTCTAGACTGGTTGCTTAAGAAAGATTAAAGAAAACAGTCTATCCTACTATTTAAAAATAGCTGGAAGGAGAATAGTTGGATTTATACCTATCCCAAGGATTTGAGCTCGAAGTGAAATGCAAACAGTCTCGTTAAGGTTTTGAGTGCCTCCTCCAAAAGTTTATAAGTGATAAATATGAAAATTCTCTTCTTGTCAGCGAAGATATTGAACTGAATGATTTATTCTACCAAACGAAAATTATATCCTCAAACATAATTTCCTTTCTTGTGCCTATATAATTCAGAGGATAATTGTACAAATGATAACAGGCAGTGGGGAACAATTTTAGCAATTTTATGGGATACTACCTTATATCTTCATGAGTTGATAATTTTATCACCTGAGTGATTGCAATTAATGCTTTCTTTCAAATAGAGATATGAGTCACAAAATACATACGACTCAACAAGAAATAAATGTTTATCGAAAGGTGCACGAAAGTAATCCTTTTAGCTACTTATAGTTATATTTGAAAAACAGATTTTATATGTGTTTCTCTCTGAACCTTTTTAGCTACTTATAGTTATATTTGAAAAACAGATTTTATATGTGTTTCTCCCTGACCCTTACTTTCTCAGAAAGTTAAGCGACGCCTTAGCACAGACGTGGGAAATTCGTTCAGAGAATGTTTTAAGAGCAGATAACCAAGTGTTTTTTCGTTTTATTTAAGGGTACTAATACTAGTATGAGATGTTTGGTGACAGGGAAGATGTTTTAGTAGAGTTCGCACTCTCCAAGGACTAATATTAGATATACTAATACTGAACACTACGAAAGGAAAAAAGATAAACTCATTTGTACATACAAAGAACATTTGATATTTTATATATACAATATACGAATGGTATTAAAGAGAAAGAATACACAAACAAGTCCCAAAAGCGACACCTACACACGTATTGTTTCATGAACAAGCAGTATGTAGGAGGGTGTTACAAAACAGAAAAAGGCTTACTTGATCAGGTAAGATAGCTATGTGGCTTTATTATTTCCTGACAGGGTTAGAGACAACGACTTTACTGTTCAAAGACCAGAGGCGAAAAGAGATCGACTGTGGGTTTTTGAGACTGCCCCTACCAGATATGAAAATTATCAAAGAGAGATAATTATTTATTGAATCCTGACACTAGCATTACCAGCTAACCTAATGAGTAATTCCGACAGAAAAAATACCGTGGAAAATAGTGATTAAAAAAAGGAATAAAATCAAATTAAATTGAATTAAAACACGATTACCACCCTTGCCAGAGGAACATTCATAACTGTAACATGTTCTTGTAAAAGATGCCTGATGAAGAAAATTTGCTCTTTTTAACTTCGCATCGCAATGTAAGTGTCAAGTTTACACTAGTTTCTTAAACTCAGCAAATTCCGTGTTAAAAGCACTTTCGACCAGAAGACATATCCTATGACTGGGACCAACTGTAAGTAAACCTTTTTTTCTTTTACCCAACCGATTATAAAAAAAAGGACACAAATTACCTGGTGTCTACTTCAACAATAGACCTACACCAAATGCCTAAACAAAAAATTCAGTTATGAATATTATCCTCCGGAAATAAATATTCTGGGCATTTGAACATTTCCGGTCAAAGATGTAAGTATGTACTCAGGCCTACGAACATTTTTCGGAACAATGAAATATATGTTTCTTAAAACTTCTGAAATAAAATCTGCATTTATGTACAAAATTCCCTAATCTTTTTATAGTGTATATTTTAAGTTGTTTATTACTAGATGTACAATCCCAAACAAGAAGGATTATGAATCCACAAAGTCACGACAGGACCAATCCAAAACAATGTGGCCATACTTTTTCCTCACCAGTAACCATCGACATTTCCTATTATCTAATCAAACCAGTCATACACTTCAAGACTTTCATGTAGAAATTCAATTTAGATAATTTCAGACTTGTCTTTACCCTTAGATATAATACAGCATGGCAGCCGGAGAGAAATGCTTGAGAAATGGTTTCTCCAGATTTGGGTGATAAAATACAATGAAAGAAGACCTGAATCATGTTTTCAACTTGTTCTTATTTTTATTAGAATAACTATGCGAATTCAACGTCAGGAAAAAATACCGCAAATCGTGTCATTCTCAGTGTGTCAAACGGAAAACTTGTTTGAAAACACAAATAAAGCTGGTAAGAGAAAACATAAGTTATAAGAAGAGAAAATTTAGTGTCATATCCAGGATATGGAGGGGTCGTTTTTAAATTACACTTTTTTTATTGTCTATAATCAC
This sequence comes from Sepioteuthis lessoniana, assembly GCA_963585895.1. NCBI lineage: Eukaryota > Metazoa > Mollusca > Cephalopoda > Myopsida > Loliginidae > Sepioteuthis > Sepioteuthis lessoniana. The sequence goes on from OY757920.1 coordinate 54,873,750, forward strand.
TTGTTTGCATCTAGTTAAGGTCTACCCTCTCTGTGGGGCTTACAATACGCCAACAGTATCCTCTGCGGAGGAGTAAGACTCGCTCCCACAAAAACGGAGTTCCCTGTGTATGAAATTCAACCAAATCCGGTGGTGAGGCTTCAGTTCTAGCAATCTAGGAAGTGTGGGGCACTCTTTTACTGACATTACTCCCATGTTCACTCTGACCACTTCGGGTCAGAGTGGACCAGGAAGTAATGGTAATGTTAGAGCCCCATGTATGAATCGAATAGATCTTTTTATTGTATTAATAAACCCAAGTATAAAATTGAACTACGTTTTTGTGAGGATTTATCTCTCACTAAACATTGTCAAGAAGTTAGCGTATATGACCCCAAGGTGAACATGTTCCTACTACAAATTTTAACACAGCAACACGTTTTTTGTTGTCGCTTTTTAATCTTTTTTTTAGTTTAGTTTACTGTGAGCAAAAAAAAAACTGTCGCAACTTTCTGATTAGGAAATGTTCAACCATATATACGGTAAAAATATAACGATTTAGTTTAGTTAATTTGATTTTAGTAATACATTAAGATAGATAGATAGATAGATTTTAAAAAAACTAAAATAGATATGTATGTATGTATGTATGTAGAAAGATAAAAAAATATGCGTTTACTGAGATTAATTAGAAAAAAAACTCAAGTTTAAGAAAACCAAAAACCAAGTTAAAAAATGGGTAAAGGAGAAAAGCATATAAAATATCAAAGATGGGAAAGAATAATAAAAACTATAAGAACGATGAATTCGACAGTCGAGAAAAAGATTTATTAGAAAGGAAAATGTTCTTTTTATCATTCGCCATCACTAACTTCAATAATAATAATACAATAATGAATAGATAGATAAAATGGGTCACGAAGTGGCCAGAAAACCAGACCTAGTATTAACTAACAAGAAAACGAGGATTTGCCATCTAGTTGTTTTTGCTATTCCAGTGGACAATAGAATGAAAATAAAGGAAAACTTGGATATTGCCAGAGGGCTGTAAAAGCGGTGGAACGTGAAGGTGAAGGAAAAGGTAATATTAATTGTAGTTGGTTTCCTTGGAATGGTCCCCAAAGGCCTGGAAAAGATTCTAGGGGAATTGGAGATCAGAGAAAGAACCAAGGCTATCCAGACCACAGCATTGTTAAGGACAGCTAGAATACTTTAGAGAGGCCTAGAGACCCGAGGAGACTTGCTGTCGCGAGGGCTTCAGTAAAAAAAAAAAAGAACAGAAAAGAAAAAGAAGAAAACACCAGTAAAAACTAGTGTGAAAACCCAAAAGGTGTTAAATAAAAATGAAAGCGAAAAAATAGACATACTTGGATTTTGCTATAAAACTAAAAACAAACTGTGGAAGATGAAGGTAATTGTGATACCAATTGTTGTTAGTCTTCTTGGAACGGCACTAAAGAGACTGGAAAAATACAGGAGGAATTGGAAATCAGAGGAATCGAGACTATATAAACCACAGCATCGTTAAGATCGACTAGAATACTCAGAAGAGCCCTGGACACCTGAGGAGACTTGCTGTCACTCAAACTCCAGTAAAAGACCACGGTTAAAACTGATTTGAGTTCGGTTTTTTTATGGCATATCAACCTTCGAAGGTTATCAAATGCCAAAGCCATCCTTATAGAAGAACAGCTGTGATGCTATTTAACCCATAGCTAAAGGGGGGCGGCATAAGTGGGTTCATACCTTTCCCAATGTATTAGTCCGAAAGTAAACATAAAGTTAAAACAGGGGTGAAAAACTCGCAAATAATGAAATAATAAAATCTATCTTTAAAAAATAAAATACAAAAAATTCTCTGGGATTTTGAGATACGACCAGGTCCCCAAATACAGGCCAGAAGACCAGGCCTAGTTTTAATTAATAATAAAGAAAGAATTTGTTATTTTCACGATTTTATTGTTCCAAAGGACCACAGCGAAAGTGAAGGAAAGTGAAAAGTTGAACAAATACCTTGATCGTGACTGGAAACTGAAAAAACTTTTGGACATGAAGGTGACAGTGATAAAAATCTAAGGTAGAACCCTTAGAAAAGTCCTTATGAATATGGAAAAGAGACTGGATGAACAAGAGATACGAGGAAGAATTAAAATTATCTAGACCACAGCACTACAAAAATAACCTGGGATACGTAGAAGAGTCTGGGAGAGCTTAGGAGACTTGCTGTCACTCAGACTCCTGGGAAAATCCAACAGTTAGAGCTAATGTAAAACAACTAGCAAGTATAATAATAATGATAATAGTTCAATCCTTGGACTAATCCCAAAGAGACTCGTGGTCTAGAGGTCCGAAGAATTGAGACTGACCAGGTCAGAATACTACTGAGATGAACTAGAAAACTTAAAAGAGTACTGGAAAACTGTCACTCAGGTTTCAGTGAAAACCACACCAGTTACAACTGGTATAATAATAATAGGCAGCATATAGGGATTGAATTTGGCATACAAAAATGTGTCATGCTAATAATGAAAAGCAGAAAAAGACAACTGACGGAATGAATAGAACTACCAAATCAATAAATAATTTGAACGCTCGGAGAAAAGGAAAATTACAAGTACTTTGAAATATTGGAAGCGGATACCATCAAACAAGTGGGGATGAAAGAAAAAATTAAAAAAGAATATCTCCGAAGAACGAGAAAACTATTCAAAACAAAATCATATAGCAGAAACCTCATTAATGGGTTAAAAACCTGTGCTGTCCCCTTTCTAAGATACTCGGGACTATTCTTGAAGTGGACGAGGGAAGAACTTTAAAAAATTGACCAGAGAACAAGAAAACTCATGATGATGCATACGGCCTTACATCCGAGAGATGACATAAATAGACTATATGTGTGAAAAAAAAATTACTCGCCATTATTGAAGATAGCGGCGAGTAAATTCATACAACGACTCGAAGACTACATAAAAATGGGCAAAGAAAGACTAACCACAGCGACCAGAAGCAACACAAACAATACAAAGATCAACTGAAAAACAATATCGAGGAAACGAAAATGGGAAGAAAAACAAATTAATAGATATCACAAAACGACGAACAACACGAGAAGACTTGGACATAGCAAAGAAAGGGAAAACATAAAAGAGAAACTGAAGCTATTCTAATAGCAGCGCAAAACAACGCCATAATGATCAATTACGTTAAAGCAAAAATACATAAGACGCAAAAAATAGCAAATGTTGGTAATGTGGTTATAGAGATGAAACAATAAATCACATGATAAGCAAATTAGCGGAAAAAGAATACAGACTAGACACGACTGGGTAGGGAAGGTGATTCAATGGGAATTGTGCAAAAAACTGAAATTTTACAATAGGAAACGTAAAAGACGAGCTCTGCACAGTCATCAGTTAATTGGTATAGGAATTGGAGGACTTGGAAAAAAAGTAAGAGTGGCGATCATCCAAACTACAGCACTGTTGAGATCGGTCAGAATGCTGAGAAGAGTTCTGAAGACATGAGAATGCTTGCTATTACTTAGACTCTTAGGGAAAACCACCAGCTAACGCTGGTGTGAAAAACTCTCAAATCAATAATAATAATAATTATTATTATTATTATTAGAGACCAAAATTTGGCCGTACTAACAAATACTATATGCATAAACCAGAATCTGTCCTAGAAAATGAGTCATGAAATTCTTTCGGACATTGAGATGCAAAAAGATCACCTAAATCCTGTCCAGAAGACCAGACCTTGTGTCAATTAATAAGGAGAGAAAAACATGTTATCTAATGGATTTTGCCGTTCAAATGGACCACAGACCGAAAATAAAAGGAAATGAAATGATGGACAAATACCTGGACCTTGCCAAAGAGCTGAAAAAAGCTTTGGAACATGAAAGTGACGGTGATATCAATTGTAGTTAGTGCTCTTGGAACGGTCCCCAAGGTCCAGGAAAAGAGACTAGGTGAACTGGAGATCAGAGGAAGAATTGAGACTGTCCAAACCACAGCACTATTAAAATTAGCAAGAATACTTAAAAAGAATCCTGGTGATCTGAGGAAACTTGCAATTACTCGGATCATTGTGAAAAACCACCTGTTAAAACTTGCAGAGAAGAGGAAAATCTCGCATTTTGGTTTGGCGCTCAATTTATTTCGACACTTAATTTCAACCAATCAGGATGACTAATCCTATTCAGCCCGGACCTTCATTTCCGCCCACCAAAGCTTGTAAGCCGCCAAACCCAGTCTCTTTGGCTTGAGACGGCGACCAGAGCAGACGTCCCTCTGGCCGTTCTTAATTAGCGATGCTTTTTAGCTAGACAAGCCGCCCAGTGTGGACATCTCACTGCGGCTCTAACATAGTAGCACCCGCAGCAGCATAGACAAACGAGGTAACCATCTAATTTATGGATTCCTTACGAGGAATCCCAGTTGAATATAAATTAGATGCATTCAGCATGCCTTCCACAGGTACCACTTCATGTCACCCCCAAAATTGGCTATGTCGATCTGAGCGTAACTCCGCTCTCGACCACATGAAGATAGCGCCTACTCTCCTCCCCCAAAATACCAGACACGAAACTCACGGTGAGATCCAAAGTTCAATTCCTACAACTGCAACATGTCTTTCGTCAAAAATGCAAAAAACACAATCCCTCACACGTCCGACAACACACGCTGCTTTCTCAACATCTCATGACGCCATTTCGTCTCAATACTAACAAGCTTAAACTCCACGAGTCTTGCAGCACCAAAAGCAACCATATTCCATGCTGCAATAAAAACATATTCATAAAAACACCTTTTGACCTTCGCCATCTTACTTCATCATCTTCAACCACCTTTTATTTCTCACAACCTAGCGAGGGGACAAACAACACTAAGCGAGGAAACACTTCAACGTAAACACACATACGTTACAACCATTCCTCGCTTACCAACAACAAAAACTCTGGCTACAAAAATGGTTTCCCCTCGCTAAACAATAATACTCACTTCAAACATCACAGTATAAACTGGTGTGAAAAACTTGCACCGAGTGAAAATAATAATTATTAAAGGTTGCACCTATGATAATTGGACCAGTATGAATAGTGGCAAAACATGAGAATCGAAACTGGCTAAGTTGAAAAATCAAAAAAGAATTGAACGCATAGGTGTCTCTGAAGATAAGTCATTTCCACATTCAGCTTTAAAAACGATTCTGGGTCAAATTACTGTCATTATTTTGCTGATGTCATTCACTGAATATGAGATACTAAATTCAAAAGCTTATATCTAAATTTGTTTGGATTAAACCTGAGCTAATTACACAGTATAGTATCATTATGATATATTATAGTAAGCAGTTGTATTTATATTAGTATTATTAATGCAAATAAGATGTAAACTACATGTGGTTTACAGTCTTGTCTTTCCATCTCGATAGTATATATTATTATTTGCGAGGTTTTCACACTAGTTTTAACAGATGGTTTTTCACTGAAATCAAGATCCAAGTATATGTCTATTTTTTGTTTTCTTTCATTTTCAATCTGGCTAACTAGAACGATAAAATTCACCTGATGACAAGTTGTTTTGTTTTTCTTGCTGATTAAAACTAAGTCTAATTTCCTGGCTGGATTAGGCGATCCCTTTGTATTTCAAAAATCCATTTTCTTGGAAGGATTTTGGTTCGTGCATATACCATATGTCAGTAGGGTCAAGTTTTATTATTATTATTGTTACTCCTTGAGAGTTTTTTTACACCAGCATTAGCTGGTCTTTCACTGGAGTTTCAATGACAGCAAGTCTCCTCAAGTATCCAGGACTCTTCTCTGTATTCTGGCTGATCTTAATAATAATGGAATCTTGTTGGTCTCTACATGTCCTCCGATTTCTAAGTCTTCTAGTCCCTTTAGAGATTATTCCGAGTACATCTATTACGAATGGTATCACCGTCACCTTCATGTCTCATAGTTTTTTAAATTCTCTGGCAAGGTCTAGGTACTTATCTCTCTTTTCACTTTTTTCATTTTTATTCTGTGGTCAGCAGGAACAGCAAAGTCCACTATTCAGCAGGTTCTGTTTTTCTTTTTCCTTCTTTTTTTTTTTGACTATCACAGGGTATGGTTGTTTGGCCGAGATTAGAAGATTCGTTTGTATCTCAAAATCCTAGACAATTTATTGCGTCTATTTTTATTGGATGGATTCTGGGTTGTGCATTTACCACTTGTTCGTATGGTCAAATTTAAACTTCTTGCACAGTTGCCAGTGGATCACCTTTACCACCCAGTCGTTTCTAGTCATATACTCTCGTTGCGCCCATTTACTGCATTCGTTTATGTGATTGATCGTTTCGTCTCTGTCACCACATAATCTACACCTGCTAGTTTTGTGCTGACATAGTTAGTCCTTATGGCATTATTATTATTATTTGTGAGTTTTTCACATCAGTTAACGCTGATGGTCTTTCGCTGGAGTTTGAGTGACAGCAAGTCTTCTCAAGTCTCCAGGACTCTTCTCAGTATTCTGATCGATCTCAATAATGCAGTAGTTTGGATGGTCTCCACTCGTCCTTTTATTTCCAAGTCCTCAAGTCCCTTTATTAATCCTTTGGTGACTGTACCAAGAGCACCAATTATAATTGGTATAAACATCACTTTTATGTCCCACAGTTTTTTTGAGTTCCCAAGCAAGGTCCTGGTATTTATCTTTCTTTTCCCTTTCATTTAATTTTACTTAATGTCGTTAGCTGGGACAGCAAAATCCACAATTTTGCGAGTTCTCTCTTTTTTAAAAATTTGTTGTTGATTATTATAAGGTCTGGTCGGCTAGCCGAGATTAGATGATCCTTTGGATGTCAAAATCCCAGAGGAGTTTGTGTGTCTCATTCTCTAGGTTATGCATATAGTTACCATTTGTTCGTCTGGTCAAATTTAAATTTCTCGCACAATTCCCTGTGGATGACTTTGCCCACCTTGTTGTGTCTAGTCTTATACTCTTTTTGTGCTAATTTGTTACATTCGCTTATTATGTGATTGATCGTCACGTCTTTATCACCACATAACCTACATCTGCTGTTTTGTTGCGTCTTATCTATTCTTGCTTTGGTGTGAATGGTACTTATAGCGTTGTTTTGTGCTGCTATCAGGAGAGATTCCATTTCTCTCTTAAGGCCCCCCTTTCTTAGAAACGTCCATGTTTTGTCGTGTGAGATGTTCCTTATTAGTCGCTTAAAACGTCCATAGAGTTGTTTTTCTACCCATTTTTGTTTTCTTGTTATCCTCGTGTTGTCAATATTGTTTTTGGAGCTTGTAATTAGACTCCCTCCATGTTTTTGTATGTAGTCCTCAAGTCGTTGTATTGATTCGATAACACTATCTTCAATGCTGGTAAGTCCTCTTCTTCCTTCTATTTTGGCACACATAGTATGTCAACGTAATCTCTGGAATGTGATACCTTATGCCTGCTCATTAGTTTTCTTGTTCTATGGTCCATTTGTTTAAGTTCTTCTCTGGTCCACTTCAAGAATGGTCCCGAATATCTTACGAGGGGGGGGGCAGCCCAGGTATTTATTCCTTTGATAAGGTTTCTATTATTTAGTTTTGTCTCGAGTAACTTTCTGGTTCTTCTGAAATATTCTTTCTTAATTTTTTCTTTCATCTTCTCTTGTTTGATGGTGTCAGCTTCCAATATCCCCAAGTATTTGTAGGTTTCCTTTTCTCCGAGCATTCTAATTTAGTCTTGATTTGGTAGTTCCATTCTGTCTGTAATGTGTCGTTTTCCACTTTTCATTACAAGCATGGCGCATTTTTCTATGCCAAATTCCATCCTTATGTCCTGACTATATATTCTGACAATGTTTTTTAGAGTTTCCAGTTCTTTTTCATTTTTGGCAAAATGTTTGATATCATCTATGTACATTAGCTGATTTATCTTTTCCTGCAATTTAGTAAGTTTGTATCCGACTATGCATTTTCTGAGTATGTGGTTGAGTGGCATCATCGAAATTATAAATAGTAATAGTGATAGTGCATCTCCATGTAATATACCTCTTTGGATCTTTGTTTCAGCTAAGCTTCTCCCTCCTGCTGTCAATCACACTCTCCAGGTTTTCATGGTTTTCTCGATAAAGTTTATGACTTCATCTGATATTTTGTACATTTTCGGACAGTTTATTATCCAGCTTTGTTGGACCATATCATATGCCTTTTGTAGTCAATCCAGGCCATAGCCAGATTTTTTCGTCTCGTCTTGCTCTCGTTGAGGATATACTGATCAATGTAGAGAAGTTCTCCTGTGCCTCTGGATCCTTTGTAGCATCCTTTCTGTTCCTCAGGGAACAATCTGCAGCTTGTTAGCAAGAAATAAATCACTTCCCTTATTTGTGGGGTTATTATTTTCTACATCATACGTAGGCATGTTATTGGTCTGTAGTTGTTTGGGGCGGTTCCTTTGCTTGGGTCTTTTTGGATCAATGAGGTCCTTCCTTCGGTCATCCATTCGGGTACGTGTGCATCTTGTAGACATCAGTTCATTTCGAGTGCTAATCTTTCATGAATGGAGGTGAATCTATTGAATCAGAATCCATGTATTCCATCATGGCCTGGCGTTTTCCAATTTGATATTTTTTTAATGTCATTCTCAGTAAATCTATGTGTATTCCCGCTTTCGGTCCGTTTTCGAGTCCTTCGAACTCTTTTGTCATGTTGCTTATCCATTCGGCTTTTTTGTTATTATTTTATAAGTTTATCATACCAGTAACCTTCTCTGAAGTCTGAAGATCAGCAAGTCTGATTTGTATCTCTCACTCATACCTAAGGATTGTGGAGTAAACCTTTAATGCCATTATTCCTAGTACCACCCTGACTCGGTGTAGTCGTACCTGTTAAGGCCCCATCTATGGGTCAAATAGGTCTTTTTAAAAATTTATCAATATTTAATTATAATACTTGAAATCATATAATCCAACAACGTATGTAAAAAGATTTGAAACACAGTGAGTATAATCGAAAACGAGAACAGCTCGGACGTTAGCTCTTCCCATCACTCTCGGTTTTTATTGATAAATTTTCTGAATTTGATTATTTAAAATTAGACAGTAAAGATTAAATTACAATTATTTCTTCTTCTTATTATTATTATTTCATAATGGATTTCTTTTAAGATTTATCGGTGGAATTTTTACTCATATTAATTAGAATAAAACCAAACAATTAAAAATCAATAATACCAAGCAAATATCTAAAATCAAAATTTTAAAATCAATATGCAAGTTAGTCTTCTCGCTCGCATTCTAAACTGCTGTTTATGTTGTATATATAAACCCAATTATATGTTATTTGTATATTGAGAAAGCGAGCAGTATTGATAATATAAAACGATTTTCTTAATAACTGAGATTTAAATAAAAATCAAGTCATGAAGAATGTGACATGAATGAATAAATCAGGAACTGAGACGTCGGTGGTGACCTTGTCAGATAGGATCGAGTGGTGTTTGGTATCGATGACTTGAAGGTTTGTCTTTGTATGCTGGGTCTTATGTGAGTACCAAAACTCATCGCCACAGTTATTAGAGAATGAGGAACACAATTTGAATACTTGTAGCCGTGGGAATTTATTATTGTTTAATATTTCCTCGCGCCAAACAAAAAAACAATTCACGACAAATTGACAATAAAACATTCATTGCCTGAGCGAACTTAATAGAAAAGATACAGGAATTGCATGAAATACGAAGAGTACATTAGGGAGAGAAAGTATCAAGTAGTTGAAGAGTCCTTTATAGAATGAAAGCTATTATACAAAGACTTACGTCAAAGCTTGGTACTGTGCGTGGTATGTCACAGGGTTTGTTACGGCCAAAGTCCTCTCTGTTGGGATACTCACACAACCTTGCGTGCTTCTTATCGAAGCTGAAACAGAGAAACAGACAGACAGAGTTCAGACTTTGCTGCGCGTTTTATAAAGTTACTTTAGTCATACCACCTAGCGGCCATTAGAACTAGTTCGGAAAGAAAGGAATGTAATCCCTACAACGTAGTTTCCGTTACAGACAGACAGACAATCTCCATTATAGTAAGATTAGATACCACATAACTGTAAATACTTGATATATAACCGTGCTGACAAATGATTATGGACACATAATTGCAATGGAACATAGAAAATATAGTTATGATTGTAATCAAGCATTTAGAAATTAGTCAAATTTCGGCATTATATAACTCCTAAAGAGTTGATATGTCGTTTAATAAACCAAATCAAAACTAAAAAGTGAGATGGTTAAATTTATGGTCAGTGGGAAATCCGTAGGGCGGATTTTCAGTTAATACCAAAAATGAGGCAGCCTGCTTCGGCGATAAGAAGATATGGAGACAATCGTAATAGTGTTTAGTATTCAAGTTTTACAATTTCAGTTTTAACACTCTAAAACATTTTAGAGGTCGGATATCAGCCGACGCCTAGACCTACTCCCCCACATACACACCTCCCTCTCTTTCTCGCTGGCTCACAGATGATTAATCCCCCCGGGGAAGATAGCAAACAAAAACACTAAACAAAACAAAACAAAAAAGAGATCTGTAGTCTATAGTGCGGCGTAGTTATCCCACAGCACAATGAGGGTTGATCAGGGGTGAGTGATGGGGCAGCAAGGGAGAGATTTCGGAGGAAAACTTCACACGGTTGGATTTGAACTCGACCTCATTGTATTTACTAAATAACGGTGTCAGAGATTTTGCTTAATGCGATCAGCATTATGAATGCTTAGATTCGTTGCAATTTAACCTGAGAGCAGACAATGCATGTCCATCTGACTCCAAGCAACAAAGAGTGACGTAAATATGATGCATGTATTGGGTCTGCACTCAAGCAAATTGACATGTTTTCATAGACCTGTAATCCTGTACCCAAGGTCAGCAAATGCCGCGATAAATTTTCAAGTTTTCAGATTATGCGCATGCGTGCTGGAGAATTTCTTATATTTGGGTAAATGAACCCACGGATACAAACAGACATGCACACACACACACGCACACACACAGACACACACACACACACACACACACACACACACACACACACACACACATATATATATATATATGGAGGCATGGAATTCGCCAAACGATTAGTGACACAGAAAATGTCATCGGTGAATTGAGTTCAAATTCCAGCAGAGCAATTTAAAGTTTACTTCATACTAATGCCCTTAGGACAGGCATGAATCTAGCTCTCCTTATACGTAACGGTAATGATTAATCCTAACTGCTGGTGCCATACAAACTGTTGCTTTTTACGAGAATATATGAGCACTTCGAAGTAAGCCCCATTGCCCCGAAATGCTATAAAAATCAAGTATAGCAATTCCAACATTCTATTAGATTTCGGGATAATTTAATATTACTTTTTATCAACGAAACGCCGCCATATTGTCGACATGTTAGAAAGTGTACACAGAAAAATAATTCGTCTCTCACTTTAAAAAAATTTCAAAATTAGAGACCGGCAAATGGGGTAGTTGTTTTCTGGTGCTCTCTCTCTCTCTCTCTCTCTCTCTCTCTCTCTCTCTCTCTCTCTCTCTCTCTCTCTCTCTCTCTCTCTCTCTCTCTCTGCAAACTGTGAAGCCCAGCATCAAATACAAAGAGATGACGACGGAACTATCTCACCCCATTATTTTTTCTCCTCAGCTTACTAAATATATGTAACAAACCTTTTTGTTTCCCTCTTGCGAAAATAGGATCAGATACTGTTTTAATGAAATATTGAAATAATAAATAATCTAATTACGGAATAGACTAATAATAGTTTCATCATTATAATGACAGCCATCAGTATTTCTGTATAACTCAAATTACTTAACAGCATTTCGAAACTGAGAGATTGCGTTTGTGGGCTGCTGCTGAAAAAGAAATTCATGGATTTTTATTGATGATTGAAGTACAAATTTTATGATATACCTTGAATTTCTCTTTTAAGTACAATAAAGAGGTAACATTTTAAAAAAAAGCATATTCCTGCTTCCAAGCGAATTATAAATTGTGAAATCCCAAGACCATCGTCTTTCGAATAAAAGATATGATATTTCTACCAGGAAAATAAAGGCAATAATTTATATTGATTGGTTAGGAAAGAACAGTTTGATATCGTTGATAAATGTAATGACCTCTTGACCTATAACTGAACAATTCAAAGTAATGGTCTACAAGTTGCTATTTCTTCTTCCTCTTTTTCTGACACAAACTTCACTCCCATTTCTGCCCCGGGTGGCCAACACTTGTCAGAGGTCATTTTCGACTCTGGCCTCCATGGCGTCGAGATTAGGTTGAAGCCCTCGAGGAAAATAACTTCCTTTTCTCTCCCTCTATCACCCCCCTCTCTCTCTCCTCTCTCTCGCTCAATCTCTCTCTTTCTCCCCCCTCTCTCTCTCTTTGTGGGGGTGTAATATAAGGTAGATTTAAGTGTTAAGGTCAAACTTATTCTAAACTGGTATTTTCGCTAGCCTAACGGTCACAATCGACCATCCCAAAAAACAACACCCACACAAAGGTCCCTTGAACATTTCGCTGATTGAAGTAAAGGGAACAGGAGTTGAGTCTATTATTCTAATTAAGATATCTTTAGTTCAGCTGTATAAAATTTCTACTTCACCCTAAAACGAAAAGAAGAAAATGTAAAAATTGAGTAAAAGAAAGAAAAGTAGTTCATGAAGAAAAATTAAGTCGAGGCGTGTAGATCTTTCTTTACTTTTAATTTAAAATTGATTGCAATAAGCTAAAAAAAAAAAGTTACGATTTGTTAAATTTTCTGCACAGAACAAAAAATCCCTTTCAGTGCATATAAAAAACAACAATAATAACAACAAATGAAAGAAGAAGAAAGCTGAACAGAAAAGAGAATAGTAATATACAAATAATATTTAGATATATATATATTTAAAGAAATACTCAATCAGTTTTTCTTCGGTAGGTGCCCAGTCAGCTGGGGCTGTAGATTACACTGAACCTCTGCAGAGGAGTAACCTCACTCCCACTACGAGTGTCTTGACATGACATTAAACAATTTGATGGTGAGGCTCCAGTAATGGTGGAGCTTTGGGGAATATGGACTACCCCTTCATTGCCATCGTTCCCAGGTCCACCCTGACCCGGAGTGGTAGCACCTGAAATGGTCCTATCTATAGATTAACTGGAACCGCTTGATATTTAAACTGAATGCAAACAAATGACAAAAGCTTAATTGAATTGATAGAAATAGAACTGTTTGATCATTTAACAGTGTATAAACAAATGATTGATGTTTAATTGAATTGTTAGTGATACATAGCAATACTTAGAACCATTTAACTCTGGGCAAAAAAAATGATCGTAGGCTCGTTTGAAAACGTTATCAACAAGATGTGTTTATAACTCATATATATTTAATACATATGTATGAAAAGGACTCGGTATTAAATAACCTAAAATGGTGGATACGCCATAAAACCAAATCTTACCTAAATTCTTCATCAGTTGCAATCTTATGTAGCTTGTTTTTCACTTTCTATTTCTCTTTTGGTCTTTTTCATGTCAAATAGATAGATAGATAGATGTTAACAGATTTTGATATATACAGTCATATATATAAACACACTCGACTCAGTGGCTTAAACGCATACATTGGTATACATTTTTCCATTTGCTGCCCTTATATATTTAAATCCTTATAAAAATGTATAGTCTCTCTATTTCCTTTTTCTTAAATACGTGAATAAATTCTTAATCTCTAATTTTTATAAAGTTTCACGACAAAATAAAACCCCCAGCAGCAACAATCAAGCATACAGTAAGCTTCCATAAATACCCTGCACGCAATCTGTCTTTCTTTCCTCTACACTTTACACAAATACACCTTGTGGGGGTTGTATGTAATTTGGTTATTTCAGTAGATTGCTCTCTAAATTATTCCCACCACAAATACAACACAAAACTTTACAATCGCGTAAAAGAAATGGAATAGAACACAACGAACATTAAACAACAAACAATTCAATATGCATATAACAGAATATGAAAACAAATAAAATACATTATGTGTAAATGGCCTTTTGGAAAATAAAGTTTGACAAGAAGAAAATAAATTTGTTTAAAGATGTGTGTATGTTCATGTTAACGGAGTCCGTAAATAAGTCGTTCTTACTTACATTAAGTTCATAGCGGGTTTTATGATTGTGGCGACAGCGTGTCGCGTTGATAAAAGAAAATTTGTCGGGTTTTTCTTTTGAATGTAATTCGCGGCCATCTGAAGAGAGGTCATGAACTTTAGTTGAGGAAGGAAAGGAATTTTCCGGACATAGTATCGGCTACTGCTTTACTGGCTTAGTGGCTTGTGTTTTAGTCTTCGTGTAAGTCTGTGTGTTAGTCTGTGTGAATGGCTCCCTAACTCTGTGTTATTTATATCCTACAGGTGGATCAAAGAATCGTCCAAAAATTTTGGCGCGTAGACATTTATTGACCAATCAGATTTGTATTTTACTATTTTATTTTAGAGCCTAAGTATTTTCTCTAAGTTGACTTCCGATCCTATTTTTCTAGAATGTTCTTATTCTATGTTTTTATTGCTTATTTTAAGACTAGAAAAAATGTGTATTCCATAACCTCCAGTCAAATAGTATCTTTGTAAGATAATTTAAACTGCTTGAAAATAGCATATTTTATACGCAGTAAACATTTTATGTATCAAAATATGTCAAAAAGTAATAACGTATACAATAAATAGCCTTAATCTATCAGTAACGCTTAGATTAATTCATGACTATTCAATTATTTTCTTCCTTATTTCCAGAGCATATAGATTAAGTATTGAACAATTTTCGGTGAGTTTGGGGACAATTGTCATCCACCTCAATTTTTTTGTTAAAAGCAATTTCTTTTTTTTTTAGTAAGAAACAATGTTTAAGAATAAAAATTTACTTCAATGTCAATTTTTATTTTGGTTGGGAGTATATTTTAACACCTAATCAGGAAAAACACATTTTCTCTTCCAAAACTGAGCTACATGTACAATTTATGCACGGAAAAATTAGGGAAATGTGGAAAACACGTTGATGTTTCAATCATACATCTTAGATGCATCAGGGAGGTCTTCAGTGATGCGCTGTCTTCATTGCCGATTTCGGGTTATTTCTGCGTCATATCAGCTCCGACAGTAACCCCGGCTTGACTCTAAAAGAGCCAAGCCGCCTCCGTGATCGCGACGTGCTACGCTCGTGCCTCTACCAAAACAAAGAAAAAATAGATAAAAAGCCGGACTTCGGCCGTTCTTATTGTTATAGATGTAACTTTAGTATAAAATATAAAACATATAAATTAATATTACACTTCATAACAAATGTTCTTGAAATGTGCGAATTAGACTGGAACAACAGAATAATAAAAATTCCACAAAGTTTATCTTCATGAAATTTCTCACTAAGATTATTTTATTAAAGAGTTCAATATCATCGCATATACACAATATACCAATTGATAAAAAAAAAACCATGAACACAATAAAACAATTTTTTAATTACACTTTTTAAGTATATACATTTTATTGGTCTATAAAGATTGCTCCATAACGATGAATAAATTAATTAATATCGTAATAAAATGAATTAATATCGTAAAAATCCGCGTATAAATCCTGTGCTTATATCCGTTTGTAATTTATATTATTTTCGAATAATTTTACACGAGGGAAATAGATGTGATTCGTTGTTTCTCAAATATGAACGCAATTTCCGAAAATCAAAAAATATATTGGCATATATGCAGAGGGGCTTGTAGCAGAAAGAACTTCGAATTTTTGTTTGACGCGTAATTTAATTTGACCGTTAAGGTCGACGCATATTTTCACCCAATGAGGATGACTTATCCTATTCAACCCGGACCATTTTTCCGGGCAGCACCAAATTGGGGAAAGCCCACCAAACACTCTCTTCCTCAGAACTTTTCGAAAAGGACAGACGTACTTACTGTCCGCTCTCTTCATAGCAGCAGCATCCCGACACCACGAGGAAAGCCATCTAATTTATGGACCCCTTGAGTCTATTCTCTTATACCAAGGGTTCCCAGTTGAATATGAATTAGATGAATTCAATCTGCCACACACAGGAACACCTTTAAGTCGCCTCCAACTTTGGCTATGTCGACTGCGACGCAAAATTTCGCTCAGACATCCAGCTACTTCATCCCTGGGCAATATTTTCTGGAGACATGCTTCTCTCCCACAACAACCAGGACCATACATTCATGGGTGACTACATTATTCCTGTCCTTAACCAGCAAACACGACTTTTGTTACACCTGTGGCGACCATATATCACTCACACATTCAACAATGCCTTAACCCTAACGATGCACATTTCGCTCAGGCATTTAGCTGCTAAAAATCCATAACTCTTTCCTTCCTTCCTTCCTTTCTTCCTTCCTACGAGACTTGCATCATAGAGGTACCCTTTATTCACGCTGCCATTAAAACTATCATAAAAACTTTTCGACATCTTGGTTCTTCTCTCCTTTATTTCCATAAACAACATTTAGCAAGGAAATAACAACGTAACACGTAACAATATTTCTTCGCCAAAGGCTTATTACCGATAAAGTGAAAAAAAAAAAAAGAGAAAAATGACTCGCCAGTATTAAAGATAGCATGGCTGCATCAATACAAGTACTCGAAGACTACATAAAAATGACCAAAGAAAGACATTATAGTGGCCAGAAACAGCACAGACAACATAATGATCTGCAGAACAACAATTAGAAAACAGAAATGGGATGAAAAACAATTGTATGGATATCTCAAGCGACAAACACACGAAATATCTCACAAAAAGACTTGGACATGGCAACAGAAAGGAAACTTTAAGAGAGAAACTGACTCTTTTTTTTAATAGCAGCACAAAACAACGCCATACGGACCAACTATATTAAAGCGAAAATAGATAAGACGCAACAGAAAAGCAATTGTTGCTTATGTGATGATTGAGGCGAAACGATTAATCACATAATTGGCGAATGCTGCAAACTTGCAAAAAGAAAAAAAAAAAAAAGAATTAAAGATTAGTCATGACTGGGTGTGGAAAGTGATCTACTCGGAATTGTGCAAGAAATTGAAATTTGATTATACTGCTAAAATGAGACGCACAAAATTCTCTGGGATTTTGAGATACAAACAGATCACCTAATCTCGACTAGAAGACCAGACCTAGTGAAAGTTAATAATAAAAAATTAAAAAAAAGAACATGCCAAGTTGTGGACTTTGCCGTCTCGGTTGACCACTTAGTAATAATCAAAGAAAACGAAAAAAGAGACAAACACTTAGATGTTTAGAGAACTAAAAAGCTATGGAATATGAAGGCAACGAGGATAATAATCGTAATTGGTGCTCTTAGAACGATCCCCAAAGGCTTAGTAAGAGGGCTGGAGGAGTTGGAAATGGGAGGACGAGCAGAGACCATCCAAACAACAACATTGTTGAGGTCGGCTAGAATACTGAAAAGAGTTCTGGAGACCTGAGGAGACTTGCTATCTGTCACACTCTAGCGAAAGATTATCAGCTAACGCTGGTGTGAACAACTCGCAGGGAATAATAATAATAATAATAATAATAATAATAATAATGAATATGTGTGTTTACCCAACTCCTCCGCCACGAGTAGATTTGATACAGATTTTTTCAACCCTCTCGCAAGAACCAGATATTTGTGCAGTTTTTCAACCTGTGGTCTACAGGCACGATAGAATACACCAGATGACAAGTTATTTTAAACACGTTAATCAAAACTAGGTCTGGTTTTCTGGCCTGGATTAGGTGATTGATTTGTATCTCCAAATCCCATAAAATTTCTCCTTCTCAATTTTTAGGATAGATTCTGATTTGTATATATACCATTTGTTTGTTTGGTGTAATTTCAGTTTCTTGCATAATTCCGAGTGGATTACCTTCCCCACTCAGTCATGCCTGTTTTTGTATTCCTTTTGTGTTAGTTTGCTTCATTCACAAATGTAATTAACGGTCTCATCTCTATCAGCCCATGACTTGCAATTCTCCAGAGTATTATCAAGTTTTTCTTTGACACAGTTTCTTACGGCATTATTTTGTGCTGCTATAAGTAGATATCCAATTTTTCTCTTAAAGTTTCCCTTTCGTAATTATATCCCAGTCAGCTCATGTGCAATGTCTCTAGTTTGTCGCTTGAAGTATCCATATAGTTGTTTTTCTTTCCATTTTTGTTTCCTAGATATTTATTTTTGTTTTCCTGTTGTTATTGATGTTACTGGCTGTCGAAATTCACCTGTCTTTGCTCTTGTGTACATATTCCTTAAGAACATGTATTGCTCGATCTACACAAGCTTAGAGGATTGTGAGTCATTTTCCTCTTTCCTTTCTTGTCACATTGAGTCTATCAATGTCATCTTTTGAGAGTAAGGCCTTGCTCATAGCTATCAGTTCTTGTGTTCTAATGTCCATATTTCTGAGTTCTTCTCATGTCCAGTTTAATATTATCATCAAAGTAGATTTATTAATTTTTCTTACCCTTTATCGAAAGAAGATGGATGTTTCGTGTTGGCTATTAGGTCGTCAGGGTGCCATATGATGTAGGTCTCCTTCATAGCATATCTTAGAACGTAGTAGTTACTTGGTGAAGATATTTGCCAACGTCTCCCACCAGACGAGGCTTGACACAAAGTCAAAAGCCCGAAGGCCGATTAAAGTGTGGATAAAGGGGAGGGAGAGGTCGGGAACGAGCCGAGACTCGAACCCTGCTGGTCTACGCTGCTCATCGGCTCACTTAGTGCAATGTGAGCTTGACGAGGCAAGCAGTTTCACGGACCCAAATATGGGTCCGGGCACGTATGCCGGGTCATGGCTTAAACTAGACCGCGAGGTCTAGTGCCATACATAGGTTTCGGTTGCAGAGTCACGCTCCGGACCGAAGTCCAGAGCGTGGGCCGTGGTACCGCCTCTGTGCAAAGTAGTTACTTGGTGGTGCCCATCTTCTCTCTTCCGTGGTGTAATTGTTATCGTCGCAGGAATTGGACACGGCGACTCGAGTTCAAATCCTGGACGAGACTGATTGCACTTCACATAGCACTAATACCCTTGGGAAAGGTATGAATCCAATTATTCTCCCTCCATCTATGGGTAAATAGTAGGACAGACTAGGTTCTTCAGCCTTGGTGAGGCAACTAGTCTAGGAGAAGGAAAACTCTGAATTCAAACCTGTCAAACTCCGCTTAAAAATTGACCTTGTGTCATATCTTGCCCGAGCGGAGGGGTTGGTAAATAGGATCTTCTCTCTGAATAACATGCGATAAGTTGTTCTTGGTTATATGGTACCATCAGCAAGGAACGATCTATGACGTAGCCTATGAGTTTTTAGAACCATCAAAGCTAAAAATATCAAAACAGCTACAAAATAAATAAAAAGAATAGGAACTATTATATTTTGAGGCCGTTTCTCATCATCTGGAGTAAGCGAGTTCGTACTTCAGTCGCGCTATTACGTTCACTTTCGGGCAAATACCCTTGGGAAAGGTATAAACCCCCTTATCCTCCCAGCTATGGGTTAAATAGTACCACTACTGTTCTTCTAGGAGAATGGCTTTAGCATTAAATAACCTACAAAGGTTGATATGCCATTAAACAAACAAACCAAACCATCATCATCTGGAGATGACTGCTGTTTTTATACCAACGGAATGTAAAGACTAAAAAAAATAAAAAATTAAAAAAAAAAAATTAAAAATTTTAGAAAATAAAGAAATCTCAAAGCTTTTATTCCCTTCAGTCAGAATTTACCTGAACTCGGACAAGTTGTTTTCTATCGACACAACGTCTCTCTACCGATGGTTTCAATTTCAGTATAACTCTTTGAAATTATTGGAGGCTACTGTTGTCTTACGGCCAGTACAATCTCTCAGTTTCAATTCTATTAAGAATATGTAGTAGATTTTGATGGAAAGTCGAAAAGGAATAGGGGCTAAGCTAAAAATTCGGGAGCTTGGTTCCTTGATTGGTGAATCGAACTTTTTGTGAGACTATGTCAGTAAAAATGTAGTAAGTAAACCACTGTTTATAGAGTTTTTCTGACCCTCCTCCACGATGGATTCGGTAGGAGTTTTCAAATAAACTCCGTCCCTTCATCAACGACACTGAGAATAAGATTGTCATCAAGAAATTTTTTCATATTGTTTTTGAAGAGTAAGTGAATGTTTTTTCTTAATTTTTTTTCACTGAAAATTGTGTCTGTTTCCATATTAAAATGTTATGACTTCTTAATAAATTATAGAAATTATTTTTATTAGTAATTAATTATGTAGCTGGTGATATCTGATTAGAATTATTAAACAAATACAACGAATAAGGACATTCAAATTTTTGCCCATAGAAGAAAAAATGAAACAGTAATCTCAATTGTATATTCAATATTCGTCAACGAGATTGTTTGCTAAGGTTAAACACAGTGTAGCTTGATTAGGACAGCAACAAATTCTTCAAGAGTGATACCATTTAGACAATTCTTTTGTACAAATTTAGTCTCCTTATTCTATTTATTTCTACTTTATCCCATATGTGATAAAAAGCGACTATCATAACCAGGTCATTGGCCTAATGAGTAAAGTGTTCGCTAATGGTCCGGGAGACCGGGGTTCAATCCCAGGTCGAGTCATACCAAAGACTTAAAAAATGGTACTTGATTCCGCCTTGCTTAATACTCAGCATTATAAAGTAAGGATCAAGAGTAAAGTGGATCAATCCAGGGAATGGAGTAATACCCTCCCCTACACTTCAGTGTGTTAGCTATTGAAAAGGGGTCCTTCGAGTTCCCCTCGACTAAGGTCACCAACTTTACTTACTTACTTTATCATTCTATTTTATCGCCTAATTTTGACTATCTAATCCAAGTGTGGTTTACAAGTTAGTTTTGCAAGTCAACTAATAGTGAGCTTAATTCTCAGTAGGTGGCCCTTATATGCAACTTTCCTATACTTAGTATTTTGAAGGCGCTTCGTGTAGTGTATTGGTTAGCAAGCTGAGATAGAAAACCCTTGTTAGTACGGACGATTCTCTTTTGGTTGTTACATACTTCTGACTCCGTATCAAATTAACCAAAGAATAGTAAATAACTACTTTATCCTATGGCCTAGGGGAACTGAAATTATTACTTTAATCGATCAATATCCTTGTGTTTTATTTTTGTCTTTCACTATATGTGCCCTCGAGTCTCCTGTAAATCTTTCCTGGCCGCTGGCATATGGAGAACCAAAACAAACTGTGACGTCATGACCTTCCTACCCATGCTGGATGATCATATTGAGATTTAACTTTTTCAGGTGAAAAGTTACAATTTCAATATATCTAAATTTCGTACATAATGACATTCAATAAAACGTAAAATTTTGACACAGGCTATTCTACACTACAGTAGATTTTTCACAAAGTAACACCTATCGTTAAAGACACCATATATATATATAGCCATCCACAGACAGACTGTTTCGTTCTATCAGAACTCTTCAGTGTGGCTAGACACGCAGGACGCTCGAAGTCGGGATCGAAACCCGTCCAACTTTACGTTAAACTGTGTTTCAGACCACTCGTCCACCAAGCGGACCACATTGGCTAAGGGAATTTTAAGGTATTTTTATTTTTAAAAACAGCAGCAGCAGCAGCAGCCTTTGTTTACATTTTTTTATACCCTATCGGCTACCAGAGTGCTTAATTCTTTCGAAGAGCTTTGCATTACGCTAGCGGCAGCCGGCAATTCCTTCGCCAGAGAGCTCAACCCCCATGGGGGAGCATATATATATATATATATATATATATATATATATATATATATATATATATATTAGTTTAAAACAAAAATTCTAAATATACGTACAGTCCATTTGGCTGGAGCTGTAGAATTCATCTCTGCAGAAAGGTAAGACTGCCTGCACTCCACGAGTGTCCTAGATATGACATTAAACCATGAGATGGTGAGGCTTCAGTCCAAGAGATTCGGCGAATTTGGAATACCTCTTCATTGCCATTATTTCCAGGTCCACTCTGATTCGGAATGGTAGTACTTGTTAGCGTCCGATATATGGGTTATATAGAACTATTTAATCGTCTACTATACTTGAAACCATTTCAATCAATACAAACAAATGATTAATGTTAACTGAATTATTAGAAAAACATAGCAATACTTGAAATCATTTGTGTGCAAACGAATGAATAATGTGGAATAGACTAATTAGTGTTGGATATCAATACTTGAAACCTTTTAACTGTGTGCAGTAGAACTATTAGTGTTGATAGCAATACTTAAAACCATTTAAATGATTCAATCATTTACTAAGGATTATAAATTATTTGAAACCGTACAGCTGTGTGCAAATTGTTCGTGTTTAAGAGGAATACTTGATAAAGAGAATTACGGATGATGAATAGTAATACTTGAAAACCATGTAACTGTGTGTAAATAACTGGGATTTGGCACGTTTAAAAATGTTACCGACATACTCTTCGCTTACACATTATATAACCCACAAGGGTTGATGTACCATAAAAAAACAATCAAACCAAACCAAACCATGCATATATGTATGTATGTATGTATGTATGTATGTATGTATGTATGTATGTATGTATTTACCAACCCTTCTGCACGAGTAGGATGTGACACGAAGTCATTTTCAAGCGGAGTTTAACTGGTTTGAATTCAGAGTTTTCCTTCTCCAAGACCTGTTGTCATACCAAAGTTAAAGAGCCCAGTCTGCCCTATTATTTACCCATTGCTAGAGGGAGAATAGTTTGATTCATACGTGCAAACAGCATCATCCAGGTTTCGAACTTGGGTGGCTGAGTCCATTCTCTACGACGGTAACCATTACACCATGGTATGGTGGAGCGCTTAGCGTAACAGTTATCGATCACGGTAAATAAGTTTTACCTTTACTAACCTCAAGAATTGCATATATTTGTATTTTCTCTGTATAGATTATTTACCTAAAACATGTAAGTGTAAAGATATTGGTATCGAGACGGGTTTAAACTCCAAAGACACCGAGGTGTTGTACTCTGCTATGGCCAATTTCAGAATGAAGTATATAACCGACTTCCCACCAAGTCTATATATGACAGATCGTTTTTTAGAAGGGAGCCACGGATAAATCAAGTATAGCACTTTCGGGAAATTCGTTATTTTCCCGAACACTATATTTTTTAGGCACATAAATGAATTACGAAACTTTGCTTTAACAACACAACAACGAAAGTTCTTTATTTGCAGCTTTGAATATGGTTTGCTTTTGGTGCTGCAAGACTCGTGGTGTTTAGGCTTGTTAGTGTTGGAGACGAAATGGCTTAGCGGGATGTTGAGATGGCAGCGTATTGTTGGACGTGTGAGGGATGTGTTTAAAGTCACCGTGTAGTTTTGTATCTGGTATTTGGAGGAGAGTCTGCGATATCTCCATGTTGTCGAGAGCGGAGTTACGCTCGGATCGACATAGTCAATTTTTGGGGTGACATGAAGTGGTGCCTGTGGAAGGCATGCTGAATGTTTCTAATTTATGTTCAACTGGGATTCCTTGTAAAGAATCCATAAATTAGATGGTTCCCTCGTTGAGTGTCCATGTTGCTGTTGCTAGTGTTAAAGCCGCTGGGTGGCTTGTCTAGCTAAAAAGCATCGCTGAGCAGGGACGACAAGAGGCACGTCTGTTCTGGTCGCCGTCTCAAGCCAAAGAGACTGGGTTTGGCCGCTCACCCGTTTTGCTAGCCGGAAATGAAGGTCCGGGCTGAATAAGATAAGTCATCCTGATTGGGTGAAATTCAGTGTTGAATTAAATTGCGCGCCAAACCAAAATACGAGATTTTCCTCTTCTCTACACAAGAATAATGTGCAGCTGGTCCAAAAAATGCTTGGACCCGTTTGCATTCCCCTATTAGGCACCTCAAACGCCAAGCAATAAACTCAACCCTGCAAAACAGTTACAGCCAATCGGTAAGACGCCCTGAAACCAAGCCATCGAATGAGGTAACCTTTCTCCTTTGCGCCCCTTTATATAGGCAGCACGAGGACTAAAACGTAAACATCCGTTTTTGTACCCAAATTTGTGTCAGTGATTTATGAATTTTATGTTTCTTTTTTTTTTTTTTTAATTTTACTTCGTATTGGGCTATTTAAAGTACCTATCTAAATGAAATTTGATGAGTAGACAAACAGAGTAATTTTACTTGAGTTGGTTTTAAACACAGTGTAAATTAGAATTCAGTTTCCTTTGGAGTTTACCTAATGGGTGAGATTGTAGCATATTTTCCACCGCTGTCAGAGCTCACCATTTCAATTTAGATAAAAAGCAAAGATACGGGTTGTTGATTTTCAAATCAAACAGGCCTCTCAATTTGAGAGATTGGCGAAACACAATCTTCCCACTCCTGTTAGGCTTCTCCTCAGTTTGCCCCTGTTCTAAGCTAAGCTTAGTAAACAATGAAGATAACAACGATATAATAAAGATAATGATGCCCTAGATAATATGTATTCATGATGAAGATGGCACCAGATGCTTCAGTTGGAAAACAATATCGATAACATTGTGCACGTTGTGTTGGAATAATGATAAATGCAATGCAAAATCTAATAACAGCTGCAATAAAAGAAACACTAAAAAAAAAAAGGAGTATAAATATATCAAATAACATTTTTACTCGGTAATCCTGGCCGTTATTTATAAATACAATTATTTATATAAGTTCCGCCATGTAATCCATGTTATCGCTGTATATTAAGTTTCGGAGCCATAGAAAACTCAAGAAGCGATAACTTACTGACACTGTTATTTGTATTTTTTTCTTTGTATCAAATTTAAAGAGAATCATTATTTTAAACGCTCCATTATATAAAGAAGAAGGATGACAGGAAACATCCTGTTCATCACGTAGGTTCCACACATTGTTATTTAAATTTAAGACTTGTTCTCAGACATAAACAGAAATGTCAAAAAGATAAGAGACAGCTACCTAATAACGTGTAGCTCCTCCTCTCTCTTAAATAACAGCGACAACCC
>OY757920.1:54903803-54968140 GCA_963585895.1 Sepioteuthis lessoniana
TATTATTCTCTGTAGGGGATATATATCAATGTATTATGTTTCTGAGTGTTTTTTCATCAAATTCAAACTTCGGATGCATTGATTACAATAAAATAAATCAATATGATTATAATTATTTTGTGTAACATAATTTTTATTCTTATTGTTAATCATTAGTTTAATTTGTTCGTCTACTAAGTAGTTTGTAAATCCGTTGTTAATAAGAGCTTGTTTGATATTTTAATTCATTATAAAATATTTTATGGGATAAAGAGATTTGTTTTGCACGATTTAACAGATTTTTTTATGATAGCTATTTTGTATCGGTGAGGGCATTCACTTTTATAATTTAGAATATATGAATTATTACAAGTATATTTTTTTACATACAGAGGTGTTAAAATTATCATTTTTGCATCAATATGTACATCAAGAAAAGGAATTTTATAATCTATATTTAGTTCATTAGTAAGTTTGAGGACAGAGTTATTTTGGAATGTATCTTGTATTTTTTAAATTTCTTCAATATTATCTGCTAGAATAAGAATATCATCAACATAGCGTACATAAATATGTGTTTTTTATGTCATTAAATATTTTGTTTTCTAGATTGGATATGTAAAAATTAATAAATGTCAGACCTAAAACTGAACCCATTGAAATACCATCAATTTGTTAATAATAATTATTTCCCTCCAACAAAGATAACACACACACACACACACACATATATATATATGTATAAATAGGATTTTGCATTAAATAGCTTACAGGGGTTGATATACCAAAACTGAACCAAGCAACCAACAAGTAGTTGATTTTTAACTTTGTCTAAGTTTCCCTCCTTATATTGTTTTGACTTGTTTCTAATCAAAATATCTTCACTGTGACGTTATACAAGATATTTTGACATTTGCTTTGTCTGTTAAGCTATTTTTAATAGTTACTTATATGTCCAAAACAATTGGTTTGGTTTGGTTTCTTTTTTTTAATGGCATATCAACCTTTGTAGGTTATTTAATGCCAAAGCCATTCTCCCAGAAGAACAGTAGTGGTACTATTTAACCCATAGCTGGGGGGATAAGGGGGTTCATACCTTTCCCAAGGGTATTTGTCCGAAAGTGAACGTTATAGTGCGACTAGAGTTCGAACTCGCTTACTACGATTGCTCAGTCCATCACTTTAACCATTATACCACGATGCCACCTCCGGAAGCAATTGGAAATTTCTAGTAATTGTAAGAGATACTTTAACACCTTAAATCATAATTGTCTTAATAAGAGGTATATAAGGATTCTGTCTTTTGACAAAGCACTTAGCTGCTTCAGACTCTTCAATTTTAATAATTTGAATCAAATTATGGATCTAACGAAGCTTGTAACCAAAAGGTTTTCTGAGAGAAAGAAAACTCAGTTCTCGTCGTGCCAAATGTATTGAACTGTGGTGTGAATATATGAAATAACAGGTATATTTCACGGTTCGACAGGATTGAGGACTTTTCAACACACACACACACATATATATATATAGATAGATACATGGATATGTATGTGTGTGTGTGTTGAAAATGGACTAGGCGAGCCAAGTCCAAATCCTACACAAAAGTGTTTGTGTTTCACTTCGTGCTAATGCCCTTTGCAAAGGTATAAAACCATCTCTTCGACAATTGAGAGGAAAAGCCCAAACGTTAATAAAAATGAATTTTATCCTCAAATCATTGTTTTAGTAAGAAGAAAATTTGGAGAATATTCTTATATAAAATTTTATAGAAACAAATATATTTGTGAAAAGTGGAAGCGTAAAAAGTTGTTTACCTTTAAATAAAAAAAGATCTAATAAAAAAATAAAAGAATGAGACAAGAAAATAAAAATAACGAAAAAGCAATAAACATTGTGACATTGTTACTTAATAAGAACATTGGCAGTCTAAGAAATAAACTTAATCAGGGGAACATTTAACAAACTCAAAACTGGTTTCATAGGATGCATATACAAAAGAATCCTAGATAACTCACTGGCAATTTGATAAATGCTTTCGTTACAATTGTTTAAATGAGTTATATTGTTTATCGTTACAATTTTAGAGATTCTGTTTGATATTTTATATATATAATTAAAATATGTCATGCCTCAATAAAATAGGTCATGTCTCACATCATGTCTAGTTAGAATATCCAAAATTTCTAATGAAATAACCAAGAATTTCATCTTGGTTTCTTGTACAGTTACACAAATAAATAAAAGAGCCAAAAAGATTTATAATAAGTGAATTGATTTTCTGGAGGGTGATATAATTTGGAATAAGTATAAAAGAAGAAAATGACGCTAAATCTGGGGTAGGGAATCTGTAGCCTTCTAAACTATTAATTACAGTTAAAAGGATTAATTTCTATTAAAAAAAAAAAGAATCCTTTCACGGAAAATAAAACAGCTCTTTAAAAAACAGAAAGGAGAAATAAAAAGACAAACGTGCTTCGTGCGTACAACTAAGACCTATTTATTACCAAGTAAATAAAAGTTGATAAAAGAAGTTACAAAGTTTTGAAGAAAAACACTAGTTACTAAAATTAATTTCTATTTTAGCGACCATTAAAAAAAACTGAATCAAGTAACAATGATACAAATTTCTTCGAAAAAACGCTGGGTCACATATGAATTAAAAAGAACTAATATGTCGTCCACAAACAAAGGTGCCAGTACTTACAATTAAAAAAACACAAAAAAAAACCGGGTGTTATATGAATGGAAAAAGTCTCTTAGGCGAAAAATATCTCTTGGGAAAACCTGTTCACTTTTCCGTCAAGAATATAGCGAATAATGCTGACACATGGGGGTTCGGTCAACAATTTTTCAGCACTTGTATAGCACAACAAATTCAATTGAACACCTCATGGTCTGAGTCGAGACAGCTCAAATTCTCAGATATAGACAACAGCATATTTCGTTAGGAAGAATACAGCGCAGCAGGGTAGTTCTGGGACATCTTGTGGTCAAAATCGAGACAGCACAAATTCACAGACATAGATAACTGCATATTTCTCCAGAAGAGGTCCAGTACAACATCAAAATTCTTTGCTGAGTTATGCCTTGAAGCAAAACGGCTTTCTACTGATTATCTTTTATTGTTAGAAACCTGCTCACAGAGAGAAACCCCTTTCCAAATTATAAACAATGTTTATTCATTTGTTTGTTTATTCATTTATTACGTTAAAAGCTTCCCATGAGCCCAGTAAATATGCATACCAAGTTTGGTGGCTCTACACCAAACCGTTAGGCTGTCTGTAGAAGACAAACTTACTCTTCTTAATTTACATATATAAAAAGGAAAAATAAAGTCAATCATAGATTTATCAATAAAATACTGATTAACAATATGGATGTTTTTCAGAATCACATTCGCTTATAAAAATATAGATGTGTACATTAACACGTTTATTCTTGTTCATGCCCGTAATTAATCTGCTGTGATTATTTTTCCAATTCTTTTGTCCCAGAAACCTACAATAATTTCCTTTCCCTTACTCCTTTCGTTTTTTGTCGTTCCACCCTGTTCGACAGTTAAAACCAAACTTTTTACTCTTAATCTTTTCAAGGATCGTCGTTATGGTTTCAACACCTGGTATTGTCTCCTTTGTCAAAATGTAAAAACATTCTTTCCAAGTTTTCTGTAAACCACACCCAGCACATACAATTAGGGAACAAGTTCAACGACACATTAATAAATTTCTACGTATTTTTTAATGTATTTGAGTACCAAGTGAAAGTGTATCTAGACGTTGTTAATTTTACACTATATATAACTTCATTCTTTTGTCTTTAATTACACCAATCTTTCTTCATTAAAAAGAAGAAATAAAAGAAAAAGGAAATGGCTGCTACAAAGATAAATATTATCAGCAAGAATAATTAACCTAATTTCTTTTGTTTTAGAACAAAATATCTTTCTTAGAATTTTGCAGACAACTGAAACTGACCCATGGTCGAAAATTCTTTATCAAAATAACAGAGAGGGAATCTTTGATGGTGCTAAGAAAATTCGATCTTAGAAAATTTGGTCATTAAAAGTTTGATCAATGACGTGATGCATGTTATTAATACCTTAAGTACATATGTATTGGAAAATTTAGCGATGGGGAAGATATATTTATACCAACACTGAATACAATGGAAGAAAAGACAATATAAAATCATGGGCACATATAAGAACATGTAACATTTAATATGTATACTATACATACCAGTGGTATTAAAAGAAAGAATACACAAATATGTCCCAACTGATAAAAATAAACAAAAATTGTTCCATGAACAAGCAGTATGTAAAAGTGATACAAAAATGAAAAAAATGCTACCTTGACGAGTGTGTTTAATACTACCATGTGGTTCCACCGCTCCTTGGCAGAGTCAAAGACAATGTCTCCACTGTTCAAAGAACAGAGGCAAAAGAGGTTGAAATTGGGTGTCCGTGAATGCTATGAGACACCTCACGAGGCTCCTAATGGCCACGCCCATTCTCCAAGAAAAATTATTTATTGTTTCCATACATCTATTTTTTACATTTAAAGCAGTTTTATGTTATTTAAGATAGAAGCATAATCGAGAATGAAATCTTCTGACCGAACTTTCTGACGACCATCTTTGAAATGAGGCAAAAGAAATTACGTTTGACTTGAAACGAAAGATAACAAATGTGTGGAGAAATGAAATAAATAAAATATCGTATTTCAAATTTTGTGGCTGTTATCCGGTTCCTGTGAAGGCGACTAAATTTGGTACTTGAATTTCTCAGTATACAAATAAATCCATTCAGTGTTATGATGTTACCGAGTAAATTATTCAACTTCCAATCTGTAATTAAATTCCCTCTACTGCTTTTATTTCTGCGTATATTACACAGAAGGCACAAGGCCTTGAGGTTTTGGGGGAGAGGAAGGGAGCGGTCATTCTTTTCTATATATTCTAAGGAGAAATTCCCTCTACTGCTGCTATATCGTTCTGCCTTCTCCCTGTAACATAACTATATAACAATTTCATTCCTTCATATGCAAATTACGCATAACTTCTGTCCAATATCATTATAAAGTGTTTCCAATATTTGAAATAGCGAAATTAGTCATTGCTAAATAATTCTGTACTGTTACTATCTTTGATAGCTCATAAAATTTGTAAGTAATCAAAAATTCTCTTTACATAAAAGCCTGAGTCCGTTGCTTTTTAACGCAAAAACCGTGTCACACTATGGGTTTAGAATAGATACACCATTCATATTTTGCATATATAACCCAAAATTTGTTAACATAAGATAACTTTCTTCTTTTGTTTTTAATTATACCAATTTTTTTCTTCATCACAATGTAATTATTTGTTTCGAAATCAAGTCAACCGAAACAAGTAAGAAGTATATATATATATATATATATATATATATATATATATATAAATATAAGCAATAGTTTTGTATTTAATTCTTATTGGAAAGCCAAGAAATAACCGCAAAATTCTCAAATGTATTCTCGTTTACATTTTGTTCATTTATCAACGAGATGAAACTATTTCAATATATATTTTAGTAAAATAAAAAAAAATAAACAAATAAAATTAATTATTTAATTTAGAAGAAATTCATGGTGAAATACATTTTTTTACTATACCATTATTATGAGAAATTTTAACGACACCCCCATATGGGTCGTAAGAAAGAATAAGCAATGCGATAAGACGTTTAAATACGTTTATATAAGAAGTACGAAAGAATTGCTAAATCATATTCCTTTAGCCGTCAATAGTCTTAAAGAGAACAAAGTTAAAACTATAATATACTTATCTGTGGTTGGTGAATGTCCTGTTGTCTTTTTCTATATTTACTGGTTGTGTTTAAGACTGTTTTATGGGGGCTGTAGGCTTTTGGTTTCGTAGGGTTCAAATTGTTTTCGGGGCTCTGTTTGTAGAGTTAGGTGGTCTGCAAACACCCTCTGTCACCAGGCTCTCTTTAGTTACCTCTCGCCTCGTGGAGACCCTAGTCGCTTCTGTCTGTCTGTCTGTCTGTCTGTCTCTCTCTCTCTCTCTCTCTCTCTGCCCAAGTCACGTGCTCAAATCCTTCCATCCTGTTTTTTCCCTCTATCCTCGTCCTCTCTATATCCGAGTACACAGCCGTCTAGAGGATAACTCGTAATTTTCTTATATTATGTGTAGTGTTATTCCCTACGTCCGAGCAACGCTGGGCGGCCCTTGAAGTGGTTATTAAAAATATGTCTCTTTTTCTTTTACCCCATTTACACATTCTACAAATAGACTCAAAATTACAAACAAAATAACTGAAACTCAATAATCGAAATAACACTAGCAAAGATATTGACTAGAATAATTCATGGATGCAAGGTATCGCTTTACGAGGGGGATTGAAAGGTCTCGGTTTGACCAAGAGAGGAATACCTGAACGCCATGAAACGTATATGCAATTATTGCCCATATTTATCCCGAAGTTGAAGACGCTTAGAATATTATTTCTCAAGTTTCTTTAACTTCTTCCCCACTAAATAAAATCAATAAAAAAATTTTTTAAAATAGTTTATTCCATCTTGATTGGGCAGAGCACTTTTCAGCACCCCACCCCGCCTCGTATAACAGACATCTCATGCGTTTATGTGTAGACGTCCAATCAAAATTAGAAGTTTTTATGTTAGGTTGTTTGAAAATCCGATCTAATGATAACGGAATTTCTAAGTGAATACATATCTTGTCTTTAGTTGTTTTTTTCTTGAAAATTAGCGTAAAGTTTATGAAAGCTAATATCTGGAGGAAAGGAGAAAAGTAATTATCGCTACAACTGTGGTTTATTTATTTTTTTAAAATGATTTTCGAGTCGACTGTCAGCCACTCCTACGAATTTAAAATTCATTAAACATGGAAAAGAAATCCAAATTTTAGAAATATAAGACATGACAGATAGGTTTCAGTTCAATCTTAAGTATTGTCGGTCGCTCTTAGTCAATGACTAATTAACTGTAATAATTACTCAAAACGGTTAATAAACATTATTTGATGTGAGCATTGAAACATTTCGGATCATACAGGTCTTTCCATTCTGATGTTTCTACTTAATGGTCGAGATCGTTTTGTCGAAGGCGCTTAGAATACACTGACTTTATTCCTTGCAGAGAAATAATACCCTTCTAAAGGGGGGGGCCTATGTATGACTGCATGATGGTGAGGTTCCAGTTCTGGAGCTCTCGGAAGCGTTGAGTGGCCGTTCATTGTCCACTCACTGGTCCACTTCCACCCGAAGTGGTAGTATCTGGTAAGCACCCTGGTATGGGTCAAACAGATCTGTTTACAAATTATTTGTATAAGATAGGAATACTTGATATATAACGGTGTGCAAAAAATTCTTGAGAAACTACTCAAAAATGTCAATATAAACATACATTGGAGGTGCCGTGGTGTAATGGTTATCGTCGTAGGAAATGGACACGACGACTCGAGTTCAAATCCTGGACGAGAATGATTGCATTTCACATCGCACTAATACCCTTGGGAAAGGTATGAACCCACTTATTCTTCCTCCAGCTATAGGTAAATAGTAGGACAGATAGGTTTCTTCATCCTTGGTGAGGCAACTAGTCTAGGAGAAGGAAAACTCTGAATTCAAACCTGTTAAAACTCCGCTTAAAAATTGACCTTGTGTCATATCCTGCCCGAGCGGAGGGGTTGGTAAATAGGATATAAACATATATTGTACGCAATTCCCCAACGTCTGGACATAAAATACCCCCAACCGACGAACTGACATGCCATTAAAAGCAATCAATCATAAATACATCAGCATTAGGTTGGAAAACTTAATGCTATATAGATGTAAATTATCTTGTTTTGATTGTTGTTACTGGAAGCTATAATTGTTTCCTAAGGATTATTATTAGTTACTTAAAACCATATAACTGTGTAACTAAATAATTATTATTAGATAGAAATAATTACTTGAAACCATATAATTCTGTATAAATCATTAGTATTAGAGAGGGATAGTTGACATCCTATAATTGTGGGTAAAAAAAATTAAGAAGTAACTGCACAAAAATGTAGATATAAATGTACCATGAATGCAATTCCATAACTAGACATAAAAGATGCCACGGGTTGTGTAATAGTTAGCAAGCTAGATTAGCAAACATTCAAAAGTGAGTTAAAGTCTCACTGGGTACCCAGTTCATATGACCTTGTGCCACAGCTAAGCAAAAAGCTTAGTAAATTATCTTTTGGCATAAAATAACCTGAGACAGGCTGGTATGCCGTTAAAATCACTCAATCGATAATGCTTGAGAGTATCGTTACTTAGTATTTTGTTGAACATGACAGAAAAAAATGATTGACTGAAAGAAAAAGAAAAGAAAAAAATGGAAAAGAAATAAATAATAAAAAAAAGTGAACAGTCACTTTTAGCCATTTCGAAATTCGAGAACGCAAAGCATTCGTCTACAAAAAACGAAAATCAAAGATGTGAGTTTTGAAGCGAGTTTCATTTTACAGTTCAGCATTAAAAAAAACAAGATTATTTAAGTCGATGTTAACAGATATATAGGGCAGGCTATATGATAGTATTCACACGCAATGATGTTTGAGTGGGTGTGCATTATTTAAAATGAAAGTGCAAAAATAGGCTGTAATATGTGGTTACGTTTATGACAGTATTATGAAGGCGTTTACATCTTAGAATACTCGGGGGTGGGGAATTGCATATCAACCCATGATGGTTATTTAATGCCAAATCCTATTTACACACACACACACACACACACACACACACACACACACACACACACACATATATATATATATATATATATTTATATATATATATATGGGACCTGAACAGGTACAACCACTTAGGGTGGACCTAGGAGTAATGGCAACGAAGGAGTATTCCATATTCCCCAAAGCTCCAGGGCTGAAGCCTCACTATCAGATGGTTTGATGTTATATCCAGGACACTTACTAGGAGGGTTTTACCCCTCTGCAGAGATGCAGTCGACGTATTCTACAGCCCCAACCAAGGGTACTCAGTGTAGCATTTGTGGTGCTTGTATAGAATAATCCATCAATGAAAGTGTCTGCTTTTGCCCAAATTTTCAAATCTGCCATAAGTCGTAATTTGATATCGTAGGGATAACATCCCTTACTTTCGAAATAGTACTTCTAATGGCTGCTAAGGAGCATGACCAAAGTAGCATATAAAACAATGCGGCAAAGTGAAACACAATCTATCTATCTATCTATCTATCTATCTATCTCCGGTCCTGCCTCGATAACAAGAACCACGCACGAATGTGTGCCTTTCCCCCAAAAAGAAATTCTCACCTCAACAAACCTCGTGACGTATGGCACATGACAATATCGTAGATCACCAGTTACAAACATCGGAAATTTTTGTTTAAAAAATGCTAGGTCATCTATGTCATCAGCGAACTGAATTTTTCACTGCAACAAGACGTGAACCCTAGTATCCATATAGGTAATATCGCCGAGTTCGTTAACGAGTGGAATTTTCGAAACAAATTAATTCTGCAATCTGTTTCAAAAGTAATTTATGACTGTTAAGCTGAGTGGGTGGTATTTGAAAGCTTCTCTTAACGGTATAATGATTTACTTCATTATAATACAATTAAAGAGAAGCTTCTGTCCAAAAATCGGACACGTGCTAACCAGGCAAATATACAACCCCTTTCTGTTATAAAACCAGCAGTCACTGACGGAAAATAGAATTCGCCGCAGCCAGCGGCTTTAAGGCAAAAGAAATTCGTTGCCTTTCACTGGTCATTGCGCCTCGAACATCCTTACTTCAACCACCAGCGGCCAACACAGCAGTACTGCTGAACCAATGGAGCCCTTTTCGCAGATGGTTTACTTCAGCCACCAGACGACTAGACACTTCATCTCGACAACCGGAACTACACAGCAACAGTTACGCCCTGCCCAGAGCATCAACACTTGTTCCAGATCCTTTAAACTCACTGTCACCAACTATTAAACAGCTGTGTCTACACTTTCTACACCTACATAGACTGTATTCAACGGCATGCTTTCGACACTGCTGGGACTATACACCAAAAGCATGGACTGTATTCAACCCCAGGGACTCTGCATACCAAAGTCTTCATGTACTATTCGCAAAATCAAAACTCGGCATTTCAAACAAATCTCGTTCTTTGTCATCTCCGTGCCTCGTCCGCGTCACATCACTCCCGCATTTGATAAATGTTTGCGGAAGAGACGTATTTATTTCTCCCGCAACAAGCTGTGCTTTGACGTAAGTCTTCACACTACAACTTCCATTCTATTTAGGTCTCTTAATTTATACCAAAAGGCTCAGCTACACAACAAGGCATTTCTCTATGATGTACTCTTTCTGTATTCCATGTCAGTTCTGTATCCATTCTATTAAGTTTGTTCTGACAATGAATATGTTGTTAATTCGTTCTGAATTGTCTTACATAGTTTAGCACGAAGAAGTATTAAATCATAATACATTTCCTCAGCTATAAGTGTCCGAATTGTTTTCCTCACACTCAAATAATTATGGCGGTGGCTATGGTACTAAGATATGACAAATATACGAAGACAAAACTTCAAGTCGTCAATATCAAAGCCTATTCGATCCAACCCCTACAACACCGACTTTGAAGAGAAAAGAAATATGGCCGATGCGTGAATGAAACTTACTCTTATTTGGATGGTGAACAAGAGTATTACATTTATTGTGAGTTTTTGTATAATATCGCAGAATTAACGGAAATTTTCATGATTTCATTATGCAATACAAATACCGCATTTATATCAACGTGTATTTATATATAAATGGAAGCGTGCATGGCATAACGGTTATCGTTGTAGAAAATGGACTTGACGAGCCGAGTTCAAATATTTGGACGAGTCTGCTTGCGTTTTCTTTCAATAATATTGCACCCAGGAAAGGCATAAATCATTTTCTTTTCCCCCAACCTATGAGCAAATAGTTGAGTAGATTGGTGAGGCTTTGGTGCCGCAACCAGTCTAGGAGAAGGAAAGACTATAAATTTTAAACCTGAGGAGAATTGTTCATTTTGAAGAAGCTATCATTACAGCGAAATATGTGAGTTTGATTTTTCATACTAACTTTGTTTTCTCAAACCATCGGATTTTATCTTAAACCTTCTTCATATATACGAGGGTAATTCACTAGATAAGATGAATTTCGCCTAAAGAGTAGGCAATACTAAGTATTATTTGCAGTTGCACTTTTTTCAAGGAAATCAAAAGTAATGGGTCCTTTCATGTTCCAGAACACAGACAGCAGGGCCGTTTTAAGAACCGCTGCGCCAGGAACTTTTTCTTTACCAGAGAGTCAGTGTGTTACTCGATAAACTGTCTTTTCGACTCAGGTTTGTAATGGCATACTCGTGTTCAGCCCTTTTGTAAACATTTCGTTTGCTAAAACATGTTTCTCCGTAAACATCTCATATTCTTCTATAAATTTCACAGCAACAATAATTTTATAGCAGACATCTGTTTCAGCCAGAAGCACCAGTTTGATTTGCCACCATTTTGAATTGCTTCAAAACAAGTATTTTTGCGAGATTAATATAATTTTTGATATAAACCAATTTCAAACAATTCAGAGTTTATGGAAAAATAGCGGAAAAATTATTTTGAAGTACATTTTTCTTTTTTAAGTAGAGGGATTATATTATATTGTGAATTGAATTACCACGACCAAAAAATCCGGCAAACACTTGCATTCTGTGGTCGCTGATTCGATCTCTAGAGGGGGAGATCACTGTATACACTGCTGATGAGACCTAATAAGGTCGAAACAGCTGTCCAATGTTTCCTTACGTCGCGCGCAAGTGTTCGCCGGATTTTCTGGTCGTGGTAATTCAATTCACAAAATTATTTTGCTTTAAAAAATTTCCCTTATTTACTGAATTACACTCTGTGTGCGTGTGTGTGTGTGTGTGTGTGTGTATTAGTAGACTGGTAATATCGAGAAGTATAGATGAGGTTCCTAGATTATTGTAATGATGTTTAAGCTCTAAAACCTTGCCTGATCCTCTAATATGTGGAAAAAGAAATGAGTTAGAGAGAGTGTTACTTACGTCTTGCGGGCTCCGTTTCGGGGGATATTGTGGCCAACATGAATGTCTATCAGTTTCTGATATTTATGGTCAGAATTGAGAGTAGGAGAGGTGAGAAGTGATTACAACCTATATATTCAGGTTCAGTCACCTCTTTCTGGTTGAGTCTAAATTGTGTTATCATGGAGACCAGACCGTTATTTTTTCTACTCCAGAATTTTGGACAGTTCTGTTACCAGACCTTGTTGGGCGGGTCGCTTAAAGATCAATTCTTTTTTGCAACCCCGATTGCTGCCTGCACTTTAAGTATCGCCCTTCTACTATTTTTTTACGACAAATAATTTTTTTGTTTTTGCCATAACAGTTGTTAGCTATGTGTAAAATAGTCGGGCAGACGGAGTTCTCTAACTTGAAACCATATAACTGTATGCAAATTATTTGAATTAAGAATAGTTACTTGAAGCTATAATTAATTATTATTATTAACTAGGAAGGGTTACTTGAAAATATATAATTACTTGTAAAAAAAAAAAACTAACTTTGGTATTAAATAATCCAACAAGGAAACGAAGCAAAACAAAATAAAACAAACCATATGCTATATGCTAATATACTGTTAATTATACACATATCTAATAAAATAAAACTGACGTGCGAGTTCAAGTCTAAGTGCAGATCTGGAAATCGCGTACACAATTTAGTCTAAGGCAGTATCATTTGTTTGTTTTTTACTAGTGAAATCTGATGAATTTAGATCAGTTATTAAAATAAGGGGCTGACCAATTTGAGATTTGAACTTTCGTCAGGAATTTAGATCCAATTATGAACGAAGTGATTTCTTACCTGGGTATTTGATAAATTGCTTTCCTCAATACAAAGCTGTAGGGATAGGACATATAGAAAAGCTCGAACTCGATGCTCTAATTATCTTACTCGTTGACAATTACGCTGCAACAAATACCCAGGCAACAACTTAATGTCGATTTATTAAATAAATCTAAACATTACAATTTACTACTAACAAAATAATGATTATTAGATGCTGGAATAGGTCCTAGGAATCTGTTTTGGAAACTAGAGACAAAATAAACCAAACCATTGCTTGATTGATTTTAATTGCATATCAACCCAACTTAGAGGTTAAGGAATTGCGTACATTGTTTCTGAAGAGCTTTTGCACAGTTAAATGATATCAAGTATTCCTATCTGACACGAATTATTTTTTAAACAGATCTATTTGACCTATAGGTGAGACACTAAGCCTTACCATCAGATGTAGTTTTGTGTCATATACAGAACACTTTCCTTTTAGGGAGGTGGTGTGTCTTACCACTCCGCAATGGATATAGTCAGCGTATTGAAAATCCCACTGACAGCCTAATACACCAATGAAAACAGGCTTCTCGCTGAAAACTTTTGCACACAACTAGAATACAGTAGGATATTGCGTGAAATGAATATATCATAGTGTTATTTACTTTTCAAAATAACTGGGGTGAATATATATATATATATATATATATATATATATATATATATATATATATATATATATATATATTTGGCCCAGTTAATTTGAAAAGTAAATAATACTATATATATCTTATTTTTCAATATTTCTAAATTCAAAAAGCAGGACAGTTCAAGTTTATTTTCTTTTATGGATGAGATTCCTATTATGAATGATTCCCATGTTAGACATAAAACAGAGATTTTTTTAAAATTGTAATCCGAATGTCGTCTGGGTCATCGAGCAAATAAAATTACATCGTCCCAAATTATTCTTGTGACGGTCATATAACCTTTGTCAAGTGTTGACTTTCCCAGGTACATTCATGACTTTCCGCCATTGTGTTTATCTGACTCCGACTGGAAAAGTTTGTATCGTTTTTAAAACATGTCACCATTGTGAGAATTCTTCAATAGATTTTCGTTTTATGTACAACTTGTATTGTTTGCTAAATGAATGTGTTCGTTGATAGATAATAATAATAATAATAATAATAATAATAATAATAATAATAATAATAATAATAATCAATTAAAAAACAGGCGAGTAATATTGGCGAAAATGTTGATGAAAAACAAGAAAACGAATTTAAAAAAAAGGAAAATTGCAGCCTTTCAATTCAGTTTCAATGAAAGCACCAGTTTCCATAGCTTACAGAAGTTAAGCAGTGATAAACCTGGCACACGATACTTAGATGGGTGTCTACTTTGTAACAGCAAGTAAAGTAAGCAATCAAAGCATTGTGTGCAGATTAAGCTAAGTTTAGTGAATAACAACAAATAAAATAGCTAAATCTACTACCGTGAAAATTATTTTTTTAAATCTTATATCAAATCTGTTTTAGTTGTTAAAACATATATCAAAAATATATCTTGCATTCTATTACCTAATAAATAAACCGACATGAATCAAGGAACAGTGAAACCACAGCACTTTTAAAATTCTCTTGGATACTTAGAGGAATCCAGAAAATCTAAGGAGACTTGCTGTTACTCAGACTTCAATGAAAAACCACCAATTGGAGCGGGTTCAAAAATTCGCAAACTGTAAAATGATAATAGTATTGTGCCGTTAGTCTTTTAGATGTGTACATGGAATAAGCTAATTGGTATAAAAAACATTTCTTACAATGTTTTATTATTTTATTATTTCCTTTTCTTATACAGGGCTCGGCGGAATGATTTCTCGACTTTGGGACGTAAATAAAAAAAGCATCATAAAATTTTATTTTACTATAAAAAGAACAATATTTGCCAGTTGGTCTTGTTTTTGTCATCACTTTGTTTTAAATATTAGTGCTTGCCTTCAGGAGCTATACTCTCCCGAATTCTCCCACAGAATAAAATCTTTCAGTTCGTCAGTTGTTTGTGGTTTACGTTCAAACAACAGGAACCTTTAGGTATCTCCTAGAAGAAGTAATCACAAGGAAATAGATCTGGTGATCGAGCGTTGCAATGATGAACCACCATTTTTTAAATAAGTTTCAATTACAAACACGATGTTCACCATTTCAGACCATGATGACAACTGAAATGGCATATCTGCTGCTGTTGCTGCAGCTGCTCAAAGACGACAGAAGATATATATATATATATATATATATATATATATATATATATATATATATATATATATATATATATATATATATCCAACAAAGGATCAGGGATCAGTTCTTAAGCAGAGTAAAGCTAGTTTGAATCCAGAGTTTTCTTCATCCTAGACTAAGGTTAAAGAGCCCAAAATGTCCTAATATTTGCCGATAGATGAGAGGAGAAAAGATGGATTGGTGCCTTTGGCAATGACATTTGCACGAAGTCGAACGCAAACAGCTTTGCCCATGATTTGAACTTAACTCGTTGAGGCCATTTCCAACGGCGATAACCGCATAAGCTGTTACGTTACACGCGCCTTTTCGATTACATCTAATACAACTGGTTAATTGATATGATATAGACATAAGATCAGATAAGGAATACTGTGAATAGTCCTGGAGAGCTGTGTAGACTTGCTATCATTCGAACTTCAGTGAAGGCCACCAGTAACTATTGTTGTCAAAAAACTTGTAGAGTTAAATTATACTTATGAGCTGATGAGCCCAAATTTCTAAATTTTAGTTTGCGAAGCAAAGGTATGATAAACACGAAGTCCCAGAGTAGTATAACAGATTGACATCACCCAAATGCCTGGCTACAAAACATTCAACACTCATGACCCATGTCCCCTAAGGAGAAATAAAAATAAAATAAAACGGCCTGGTTTCTTCTGATTCGTCTTCCTGAGCAGTAATTTATTATCTTCTGTCTCCTCATTTCCCTTGAGACTCATTTAAGTTCTTGCATTGTTTAACCTTTGCTCGATTCACTCTTCAACTGATAAGATACTAACACTATAACTTGGAAATCACTGTTGATCCTTTTTAAGGCGGTGAACCGCCGTCGCGTAGTGGCTAAAGTGCTGAATTGCGACCTCAAAGTAAGCAAGTTCGAACTCCAGTCACGCAATTACGTTCACTTTCAGACTAATACCCTTGGGATGGGTACGAACCTACTTGCTAAGGGTGATAGTAGAATAACTGCTATTCTTCTCTAAGGGTGACTTTGGCATTAAATAGCACACAAAGGTCGATATGCCGTTAAAACAATCAAATCAAATGATCTTTTTAAATGATGAGCTTTCTTCCCAATTCTGAAATTTTTCTCGCAATTTTCTTATTCGCCCACAATTTGAACTTTGCTCGTTGAGTCCATTTCCTACAATGATAACTACATAAGCCGTTACGTCACACGCGCCTCTTATGTTATACGATAGAGGCAATTTTTTCTTGCTTGAAAAATGTATGTTTTCTTAACAATATAAAAGGTTCGGCTACTTCGTATCAATTAAAGAAACCATAAAATTCAGTGGTATTATGTAAATAGTTTACTCTCTACAGGAGTATACGCTAATGATGCTTGATATCACTAGTTATGGTCAACGCGCCCGGATGTCTTTGACAGGATTTTGCTGTCTATTTTTTCAGTGGGATGTGACACCTTGAATTTTTAAAAAATAATTTTTTTATTTCTTTTATTCTTTAATTTTTCAATTTTCAAAGGGTTTCTTTAAATTTAAGTGAATCCGAAATTCATAAAATGTTTTAGAGTGATATTTATAAATATTTCATTGAATTATTTGAAAATTCTTAAATGAATTCTCATCTACCGTTTGTTCGTTTAACAAAGAAACAAAATTCTCTTTCGATTTATATTTTACTCAAATTGTATTCAAAGTAAAAATTAACTAATAAAATTGATCAAATAATTTCGAAGGAATATATAATAAAACACACTTCTTTCTCAACCGTTTTAGATGTAATTCTCCTCACCCACCCAGACAATGCTGGATAGCCCTTCTAGTTGTTATAATTGTCTTCTCTTTTTTTACATTAACTATGCATTCTACAAATAGAATAAAAATTACAAACAAAATAACCGAGACTCTATAATCGAAACAAAAGAGGTGAAAATATTTACCCGAGAGTTGTTGATCTATTATATTTTTTAAGATATCCAACCACTGAAGAAACTGTGAGTTTATAGGAGACAACAACACCGTCACAAGTGACGTCACACACTATTTGTGTACATTCCTCCCGTCCTTCAAAGGAGTCCACTATTCACATTAGGAATAAATTGATAGAATAATAAAAAAAAGTTTTAATTTCCGTTGAAAAAAAATGTAAATTCTTATAAATTTGATTATAGAGAATAAACAAAATATTTGATCTTAAATAGTGAATCCAGTCAGGAGATTAAACACTGATTAAATTCACTAGAGATTATAATACATAAATAATAAGAAAATTATCAAACGCCTCGTCAGAGGAGCTTAGAATATACCGACTGCATCACCTGGATAGGGGCAAGACTCATTCAGAAAGAATGTCCAGGTTATGATACGAAACTGCATGCAGTAGTAAGCCTCTAGTTCTGAAGTTTCGTAGACTGTAGAGCCACTTCTTCAATATCATTACACGCCGGTCTGTTCTGACCCGAAGTGGTAGTACCTGTTAGGGTCTCATCTATGGATCAAATAGATCTGTTTGAAATAGTAAAGTGTTTACCTCTTCAAAATGGTTGTGGAGATGTACTTTTACCGTATATGTTAGAGACCATAATTGTTAAACTGAATTTGGCATCAACAAGGGTTGATAAGGCATAAACCAACCAATCTTCTTCCTATCCATGACCATACTGAAAACAATTGTTACAAATAATTAGAGATAAATTTGTGTCCAATCCAAGGTCACCTGCTATTTTCTTGCGTGCATACATAAATCTATACCTGTTTAAATGATTTTGTTTTTGTTTTTTTTTTTTTGTTTTTGTTTTGTTTTACGGCACATCAACCACAAGAGGTCATTTAATGCCGGTTCAGTTTTTGAGGTAAATTGATGTTATTTCATTTTTTATTATATTTTTGGTATATTTTGTGGAGAAAAAATTTTTGTGGGGAGTAGTTTAAATGATTTATTAGAAACTAACTGGATATCCCGGCATTGCCGTGGAAAATAACTTCAAAAATTGTTTAATTATATATCCTTAATTGTTAAACTGACTTCGGCATAAAATAAACGAACCAGAATTGAAATGCCGTAAAACCGACTAACCTACAAACAAATAATCAAGAGACCCTCTGATTTGAAAACATCGTCCTCTAAATGATGTTTGCATTTATTTTAGATTAGTCTCCAAAGTAAATGCTCTTTTATATGTAATTGTTGGTAAAGTAGGAAAGAAGTAAAGTTTTTAAAAAAGTGAAAATTAAAAAAAATAGTAGAAGTGAAAGGCAATTAAAAATAAGGCGGTTAAAGAGAAGAAATTTCCAATGGAAGTCAACCTCGATATAATCATCTAAGAAACCCGAATAGGAAAGCATGCGAATGCAAAACATGAAAAATATACATCTGCTTTTTCTTTTAATCTTAGTTCATCTATCTATCTATCTATCTCTATCTCTCTATCTATCTCTCTCTCTCTCTCTCTCTCTATATATATATATATATATATATATATATATATATATATATATATATATATATATATATATATATATTATGCAAACAATTAGTTACGTGTTCATGCATCTATACATATATATTCCTTGAATAAAATAATACATATATTCTTCCATGCATTTTATGTCACACTAATAGAATCCTACACAGATTTATCACACTCTGCAAACACAACCAGAGTCGTTAAATGAAAGAAACGTAAAGGACACGACTTTCCCATGTCTTTTAGCTAGATTCACTTTTTTTTAAGTTTGTTTTTTTCTCCAGTCTTCTAAAAACTGATGGGAATTCACAACGATTAACCAGAAATTTTACTAAATGAATCAGCAGAAATTTCATGGTATCTATTGTTGTTGGCGGTTGACTGTTCCCGCCACATTAAGTAGATTTAATTTCTATGATGCAATCCTAAAGTACTAAAGACGATTGAAACGATTGGTTGGTCTTATGAGCTAGAATATTATCTAGGAACTATGCAGGGTTCTTCATTAGAACTTTAGGATAATAGGAAGTTACTAGGTGGTTGTAGCATAGGTGAAATGCTCACTGGTATCAAATGCAAAAGTGCTCTGTCGTAGGCACCAGCGACTGCGATCTACATCGTACAAAGGAACAACAGTTTTTCAGGCAACGATGATTATTGTGGGTAATGTGAGAAGTGGAACGAATATTCACCTGATTTTTTGGTGGTCAAAGAAAAGAAGTGAATGACAAATATAATAACTTTCTTGAACGTTAGACTTTTCATTGTTTATTCCTTTGTCATTTATTTGTTTAGATGTCGTGGAAAGATGGACGTTTACGAGTTTCGACAACTGCTGAGATCAGTTAGAATACCAAAAAGTATCCTGAAGAGCTGAGGGGACTTGATGACACTCGGACTTCAGAGAAAATCACCAGTTGTTGGTGTGGAAAAATCGCAGGAATAATAATAATAATAATAATAATAATAATAATAATAATAATAATAATAATAATAATAATAATAATTGTGGTTGGTGTGCTTGGAACGGTCCAGAGAGGCCTGTAAAAAAGATTAGAGGAATAAGAAATTGGTAGGAATATCAAGACCATCCAAACCACAGCATTGTTAAGATTGGCTAGAATAATCAGAAGTGACTCGGAGATCTTAGGAGACTTGTTGTCACTGAGACAAGTGAAAGACCACCAGTGTGAAAAACTAGCTAGGAGTAAAATAACAATAATAATGAATTTACACACAAATCTTCTAGCTTGGT
Organism: Sepioteuthis lessoniana; assembly: GCA_963585895.1. Classification (NCBI taxonomy): domain Eukaryota; kingdom Metazoa; phylum Mollusca; class Cephalopoda; order Myopsida; family Loliginidae; genus Sepioteuthis; species Sepioteuthis lessoniana. The sequence goes on from OY757920.1 coordinate 54,923,697, forward strand.
TATTATTTGTTTTTACAATGTACCATATAGCAAAATTAGTTATTAAATCAGACTTTTCGGAAATAATATACACAGCTACGTATTTGAGCAGCTCAATTTCTATTTTGAACATTTCTGAAACATTCTTATGGGAATATTGGTAAATGTTGGAAAGTAATTGTTAAAGTGACTAGGTTGGTCGATTTTGTTGCAGGAAATGGTTAATCGAGTGCATACTAGGCATTATTCACACACGTATAAGCAATGAAAACATTAATTAATCAATATTTCATATATGCAAATACCAGTGTATGTTGTTTTGTAACGAACAAAACATGTCATGATATGTGTTTGTTCATATCTAAGAGTATAGAATAGATTGACTTATATATTTTGTTTACATAACGTCATAATATGACATAACACAAAATTATAAAAAGAAAAAAATATTTTTGCGTATTTTGAACAGAGTTTTGACTGTTTTATAGTGTCTATACATTAAAGGGGGGATCGGTTCTTTATGTTATTAAGTCAAAAATGAGCACAGACTTTTTAAGATAGAAATTTTAAAACATACTACAATAATTCAAATATCTTCTTTGAAATTCTAATTTTGGTTTTAATTATAAGAAAAGACATAAAATTAGTCGTAACAAATAAAAATGATTTTTGTCAAATTAAAACGGATTTTGTCAGTTTTTAATGTCAATTTTTGTCCTCTAAAATTAAATTTGATGACGTCATGGCTGATGGAGACTGAGAGAAAAAGTGAATTACTTTGTCATTAAAATTCTACCAAAGATAAAGTAGCTGTTACATAAATATAGGATTTAATGATTGCTGAATTTCTTTACTTATTTTACTGATAATTTAATTGGATTTAAAAAAAAAACATAATTTACCTTTTACTTAAAATATAAAGAAAATGCCAATTGTTTAAAATCCAAGTTCAAAGATCAAGTAAATGTTTAATCACCTTTATTTACCCTATTGTGAATAAAACCCGCAAAAATTTTCAAATAATTCAAGTGCAACGCGAGCATAATTTACGTTCTTGATAATGACTAACAATAAATGAAAGTATATTTTTGCGTATATTTTTTCGGTGGTTTCAATCAATTACTTGTGAGATTGAATTTTTTATATATTAGTTATTGACTAATTTAGAAAAAAACTTATAGATGCTTTTCTGTAAGATACTTGCATAATTTTCACCGACACCATTTTTTAGCGTTTATGCTCATATGAAATGCCAGGATTCGAATGCTGATTTTTAAGGCAAGTCCTTCCCACTTAGAAGATTGGTATTGTACTTTCATTTAGCTAATAAGAAAGGCGAGAAAACGTTCTTTTTTGAAAAAATATTTCATTAATTATTTTATTCTATTTATTTATTTATTCATTCATTTTTTGTTTGTTGGTGTTTGTACAAATCTATTTTTCTGGTCTGAGTTACGGTTGGTTTGAAAGAAAATGTTTGATATATCACGTCTCGACGAGTGTCGACTGTTTTATTCATTCAGGGATGACAAAAGCAAATGATGAAACATTGTTGTTATTCAATCGAGAGGTCAAATGAGATAAGCGAACGGCGTCATTTGGGGATGAACGCTGTCTGTTCTTTTGTTATTCCCACATTTACCGACTCAACTAAATCCTGGGCTACATTCAGACGACTATGACAACTTGTAATAGTATGAAAAATTATGTCGTTACGCATCTGTTACTTATTTCGCTAGATTTTACGAGCAGTCGCTTAAATTCTTCAGTTTACAGCTTCCTAAGGCACAAGTTCGATCCATTCTTTATTATCCACGTTGTTTACAAAAGACCGGAAACTGGTGGCATGAGTATGTATTTACCCAACCCCTTGCGCCACGAGAAGAATGTGACACAAGGTTAGTTTTTAAGCGGAGTATAGCTGGTTTTAATTCAGACTATTACTTCTCTTGAACTAGTCGCCTAAACAAGGCTAAAGAACTCAGTCAACTCAACTATTTATATATAGTTGAGAGGGAATAGATATATGTGCCTTTCCCAAGGGTATTAGCACAGAATGAAATGCAAATAGCTTCATCCAGGATTTGAAATCAGTTTGCCAAACTCATTTCCTATGACGATAACCATTATGCCAAAGGCACCTTCAAGTGTAATATTGCATATGAGTACTGAAAGTTTTGGATAAAGAAAAAATATTTAATATTTAAATATTTAATATGTTTTGTATACTTTACATCTTCACTTGTTCATAGGATTTTTGTTTCTGTGCTAGCCATGAATGTAGTTGTACAGAATTTTGCTAAGATAATTAAGCTTCAAGTTCTGTCAGTTTTCGTCTTCAGATAATCGAATTTTTCAGATGAAGCATTATTATTCATTTTTGACTCGTTTTCTCCCACCTTTATTTGTTAGTTTTCTTTGATTGGTTGGTTGGTTGGTTGGTTGGTTTTAAGGGATGTCAACATTTGTTGGGTTAGCTAATGCTGTATTCATTGATTTTTGCAAGCAATTGTATGGTTTCAGATAATTTCCCATCCTAAAACAAAACAATTATAGTTTCAAGTAACTATTCTTAATAAAAGTAATTTGCACATATTTATGGTTTCAAGTGTTCATATCTAATACTAATAATTTGCTGACAATTATGTGGTTGGTTGGTTGGTTGGTTGGTTGGTTGGTTGGTTGGTTTTAAAGCATGTTAACCTTTGTTGAGTTATTTTATAGCGAAGTCAGTTTAATAAATATAGTCTCCAATTATATAAGATAAAATGTATCTTCAGTCACTTTAAGAAGGTACACAGTTCATAATTGATTGCAATATCAAAGGATTCTAATGTAGTCTGCGGACTGCCATATGGTTTCGAATGCAGATAGTAGACCTCAAATTGTATACTACAATAACATCTGTAGATATTTTAAGATCCAATATATTAATGTTGTTCAAACTCATTTTAAACAAACAGATGTATTTGACCCCTAGATGGAACCCTGACAGGTATTACCACTCTAAGTCAAATTAGACTTGCGAGTAATTGCAACGAAGTAGTGACGTCACACACTAAGAGATACATATACAGAACTGGAACTCTAATAATGGATAAAGTTTAGTTTCTAACCAATTTTATCACAGAGACCTTCGGGCAAGAAAAAATAGATTTAGTTATATAGGTATTTTGTTTATTATTTGGATTTCTCCACACTATATTGTTTGTTTACATTTAGTAGTTGTAGACACAACAGTCTTAAGTTGTTCAACTTAACAATTGAATCAGTCATATTAACATCAATTAAGCACTGTGAAAATAAGATTATGACCTTTCTGACAAATATTTCATTTCTTTGAGAAGATTTTGTTATAAATATATTGGTTTGAATATTAATCGATTAAACCAGACCGAATACAGTAAACATCATCCGATAGCAAAGTTTCAGTTACGAAAATCTGGAGAGTGTGGAGTCACCTCTTTGTTGCAGTTACTCCCATTTACACTCTGACTCTTAGTGGTAGTACTTGCTAGGGTTCCATCCATGGGCCAAATAGATCTGCTTGAAATAAGTAAGTGTTTACTTACCTTAGATGATTTTGAAGATACATTTTTGTACCGTATCTAATTGGTGAACAAACGTCAGTTTAAAATCATATTTAAAATGATTTTGAACGAAATTTTCTCTTAAAGCATTTACATTGTAATTTAGAATGTTACGGTTATGTTTCAAATGAACTTAATATATTGGTTCTTAAAACGTTAAAATTGTAACTAAATATGAAGTATTTGCCAGCTTAAAAAGATTGTAAAGATATATTTTTGTGTCCTACAGAACTGGAGACTATGATCGTTAAACTTGGTTCGGTATAAAACAATCCAATAAGGGTTTAAATACCATAAAACCAACCAACCAACTACAGAAAATATTTAACATCGTATACTAGCGGTAAATATTCTGTTTAACTGCTTGATATATGTGTGTTTGTATGGGTTTAAATGTCAGTATTTACGCTGCAAGGGCGATACCCTCCATATTTAAAATAACAGCTATAAGAGTCAGAAAAGAAAAATCGAGATTAGAGAAAAAAAGATTCAAAGAAAATGATAAACCGGTCATTTAATTTTCGTCACTTCGTGTATCTTATCTTACTGTTTAGGAATTCAATAAAAGATAAGTCCAGCTTAATTGCTTTACAACTACAAAACCGCTCTTTCCGGTATTAAAGTTTTGACTGATAATATTGAGAAAGGTGATAAAAGTTAACCAACATCTGTCCAAATTTACTTCTCAAACTACTTTCATGTCAAAAAGAAAGAGATCCAATTCTTCCGTGTTTATAGCAGTTTCGCCATAAACGAATAAAAGATTACCTCTATCAGTCTCTCTACAGTAACTAAACAAGAAGTAGGAAGTGAATGCCTTGATATTCACCTAGCCTTTCCGATATGGGCAGGATTTGATACAAGGCTAGCTATTCGCTTTTTGAATTTCTCTGGGATACGCGTGCCAGAGGAAATAAAGCAAAAGAGCTTAGTTTTAAAGGGCGCCCAGAAATTATTTGTTCCGTCAGTATGACCGTTTTTGGGCTCCTAAAGCATCAAGCAATGAATGCAACCATGCCCTTTTTGACGATGGGACAGTTACCGCGTTAGGGCGCCCTTTAAAACTAAGCTCTTTTGCTTTATTTCCTCTGGCACGCGTATCCCAGAGAAATTCAAAAAGCGAATGTTCTGGTTCAAAAAGTCAAGCTGGTGATTTCTAAATCAACTTCCAACCGTGGAAAGAAGATTTCAAAAAATCCCAAGTTAACAAACCATAGATATTTTTTAGTTCACAAAAATCTGAATGTTTATGTGATATGGTCATTTTGCCTACTTCGTTTCTTTCTTTTTCTTAAGTTCTTTTATTTGTTTGAGTCATAATATATAATATAATATAATATATAATAGTTTTTGCTTCATATTCATGTCACATTGATCCGGCCATGAAATGAATGATGCTAGTTGGTTGGTTGGTTGGTTTTATGGCCTGGCAACCATTGCTGGGTTATTAAATGCCGAAGTCAGTCAATTTTTTACAAAAAATTATATCGTTTCAAGTAACTAATAATGATCAGTTGTAAACAATTATAGTTCCAAGTAACTATTTTCAATACAAATAATTTGCACACATTTATTTCAAGTAATCCTATCTAATCATTTCAAGTATTTCTTTGTAATCATAATTTGTAAACAATTTTATGGTTTCCAGAAACGAAATATAATAAACCTTTGTAAATAATCTTAATTCAAATAATTTGCACACAATTATATGTTTTTAAGTATTCCTAATACTATTTATTTTCAAACATATCTATTTGGTCCATAGATGTAACCCTAACGGGTACTACTACTCTGGGTCAGAGTGGACTTGGGAGTAATGGCAATGAAGAAATACTTCACAGAGCTCCAGAATTGAAACATCACCTTCAGATGAAGCAAAGTTATATACTCGGGCATCCCTTGACTTTTTTAAGGGGAAGGGTTCTTATCCCTCATAGAGAATGTAATCGGTGTATTGTAAGCACCACTAGTAGGACGTGTTATTAAGTGATCACCTATATAATTACTAAGCAGGCTGGCGAACGTTCACGCCACGCTGAAAGCACCGGTTCTTCACTAGACGATGATCCTGCTCAGTATTTTGATAGGTGACCATTTAGAAATAACAGATAAAGTCAGGAAATTGAGGCCTGTATTGCAGACTAAGCAAAGCTTAGTAAATAACAAGTGCCTAGAAGGCTCGTCGCCGCTTGAAAATCTTAAACTATTTTTATACACAGTCTGTGATAACTTTCTAAGAGATTTTCTGAGTGAACAAGTCAAAAGTTGGACACATCATCACGATCAACAGTTAACAAATATGGTAGACCTGAGCTCATTCAAACCTGTACACTCACAGTGCTACAAAAATTATCAACCGCAATATTGTTGATTTTTTGGGAGTGTAGAATAGGGAAATTTCACATATGATTTACCTCTCATATATTTGCTAGATTTATACGCGAAATAGATTTCAACGTTTGTACCTGGAAAACGGTATAGCTGAGACAACAGAAAGGAATTTATGCTCAAATATGGCTAGCCAATGTTGCAGTCATTTCAACAGCTAAATACTGTTGTTTCAGTGTGTAGTGTTGACATGTGACTAGTACAGTAGAATAAAATTTACGTGTGGATAAATTCTACCCTCTTATCCTTAGCGGTGCATCCTTTATGAAGCACTGTATAAAAACAAAAAATAACAATAACAATGAAACCGACTAAAATACTATAATAAAAACATTATTAGTTGTTTGTCTAGGTTCAGCAGATTTTACAAGTAAATGAATGACTGCGATTAAGATAGTATGTGAAATACTTATTGAAAATTGACTGATTTTTTAAAATGCCGATTATCGTTATATGTACAAGACCGAAACTTGTTTATGGCAATAAATTTGTGTTTCGGGCGAAAGAATAAAAGAGAAAAAAAGAATAAATTGATTTTTAACATTCTTTCAGACAAAATAAATAATTAGATGAATAAATGCATAATTAAAAATTCTCGTGGTTTCGCCGCAAAAATTATTCATTTAGGCATTGGAAAATTGTGTGCAAACAAATGATTATTATCAAAGAGGAATAGTTATTTGCAACAATAAGTTATTAGTGTTAATGATGGTTACTTGAAAATATGATTGTTAGCAAATGATTATTATCATTAGTTACTTGGACTCATTTAACACCGAGAAAAAAGACTGACTTCGGTATAAATAACCCAACAAAGGTTGATATATTGAAAAACCAACCAACCAAACAAACAAACAACCTAGTAACAAATGGTAGTGTAAACAAACTGACCAATAAGTAAGAACAGATACCGTAAGCAATTTATGTACCAGACCAAGCAAAGGTTAATAAGTAACAGCATTCTCTTCCCTTTGTTTCTTTTACTTCTTCCTCTCCCTTTTTACTTCAGTTTGAAATATCAATACACAAATATATAATATAACAAGACATAAAAAATCATAAAACAAAGAAATAAGTCTTGAGAAGTAAGGGGTGAGCTGATAATGTAACCCGGGGACTATATCACTCATGATGGCTACTTTGAAGGAGTAAAGTATGTGCCACTCTTGGAATAAATTCCTGTTCGTGTTGCTTGTAGAAATGAAACCAAAGAAATGGCGGCGAGAGAACGAGTCAAACTAGGAAACTGTTGAAAAACTGATTGTGGAGTGTTGAAAGTTTTGTTCGCATTTTGAAAGCAAAGGAAGGAACTTTCCTTTACGCTTGAGATCATATCTCCACAGCTGGGCGCCATATCGTCTTCATTTCGCATTGATATTTTTTCTCTTTCCTAATAAAGTGACCCAAGTAAGTCACTCTATGATTACAAAACCAATCCAGTGGTGCTTAACTCATGATAAGAATAAATAATATAAAGATTGCGGGACAGAAAAAAAATCAACAATTGCTATAAGAAAGCAAAAATGACCTTGTTAGTTCTTTAAAATAATGTTTTTGCTTTTGCGTGGTATCCTTCTCGTGGATAATTTACAAAATTCTATAGAACAATTAGGTACGAGAAGGAGATGACGTTTCATAAAAGTTTATTGAATCTTTTTCCAAGTTGAAACTTCAGAAATGATATGCCACGTGTGTTTAACTGCTAGATGAGTCTATGAAATGTCATGTATGTTTCATGGTTCGAGGCCTTAGTCGAGCCGAGAATTTTTCGGTATCCCCTCGTATATATAATATCGCTCATAAACGAGTGAACTCTAACATTTTTTATATATAAAGTAAATTTTTCCTAAACCAAAGATACCCGAATTTTATTATTTCTAGTGAAACATTATACAATAAAACTGATATTATTAGGTATTATTCATTACCACACTCTTCAGCATAAAAATAATAAAAAGAATAAAATTGCAACAGTTCTGCAGCCAAAAATGAAAATGCATATATATATATATATATATATATATATATATAAGGTCTATTCATATTTTGGGTACAAAAATTTCAGTGCTGTAGTGTTTGGTAATGAGTAATACCTAATACTGTCTAATTGTATAATGTTCCACTTGCAGTCGTTACTAATATGCTGCTGTAAAAACAACAATTCAGATGAACCCCTGTTGTCTGAGGTAATTTTAAAGACACAAAGAATAAAAGATTATGGGTTTTATTTCAGGTGGGGTTTTCCAGTGACACATATGACGAACACGCTAAACACAGTAAAACTAGATGTTCATGGAAGAAAGCTAACTTTGGACGACAGTCACATTTGTGAGGCATCTAGCAAAGGCCGAACTTACTATCGATGGTTTGCAAGACTAATCGATGAATCCCCGTTCCACAGTGGATATTCAGCTAATATGACAAAACGAGCATAGACACCAAATTAAACATTTGCTCCTCGTCTTTCGATCAACAAGATATGTGCTTCTCGACATTTGTACACTTTCGAATCAAACATTGTTATTTACTAAGATTGGCCTAGTCTGGCATACAAGCTTTATGTGCTTGCTATTTCTAAGTGGTCTCTCATTTGAGTACTGTGCAGGCCTATTTCTGCTTAAGTTCGGTGATCGGGCGAGAAATGGTATTTTAAACGTAACTAGACGGTAAGTCGGATCAGGCCTCTTTACCGAAGTGGTGATGGGGGATGAGCAACCATCTAGTGGATCACATTCGTTTACACTGCGAATAGTAGCTAGTGCGGCACCTTTTCCATTGGTGGAATGATGAAGAAAGAATATGCTTAGCACAACAAATATCTTTAACATAATCTCATCTCTTGTTTATATAGTTAATTCATCGTTTTTTTCCTCATCCCCTACAGAAGAGTTAGACCCTCTCCTTAAAAAATAGATGTCCTGGGTATGACACTAAACTGATCTGGTAGAGAGATTCCAGTTATGGAGCTTGTAGGGGGACATGTTATTTAGTAGATATGTTTGGTCCCCCAAAATTTATGTTGTAGTTTTAGTATACAAAAGTAAGTACACCCCTCATATTTCTGCAGATATTTAAGTATATCTCTTCATGGGACAACACTGACAAAATGACACTTTGACACAATGAAAAGTAGTCTGTGTGCAGCTTATATAACAGAGTTAATTTATTTTCCCCTCAAAATAACTCAAAATATAACCATTAAAAGCTAAACCGCTGCCAACAAATGTGAGTACACCCCTAAGAAACTACACCCCTAAATGTCCAAATTAAGTACTGCTTGTCATTTTCCCTTCAAGATGTCATGTGACTCATTAGTGTTACTAGGCCCATGTGTGCATAGGGAGCAGGTGTGTTCAAATTTTTAGTGCAGCTCTCACACTCTGTAATACTGGTCACTGAAAGTTCAAACATGGCACTACGTGGCAAAGAACTCTCTGAGGATCTTAAAAGAAGTATTGTTGCGCTACATGAAGATGGCCAAGGCTACAAGAAGATTGCCAACACCCTGAAAATGAGCGGGGTCCACTCAGAACAGGCCTCGGGTAGGTCGTCCAAAGAAGCTGAGCGCACGTGCTGAGCGTCACATCCAAATGATTTCTTTGAAAGATCGGTGTAGGAGTGCTGTCAGCTTTGCTGCAGAGATAGAAGAGGTGGAGGGTCAGCCTGTTAGTGCTCAGACCATACGCCGCACTCTACATCATATTGGTGTGCATAGATGAGATGAAGATTAATTTGATTGGTTCTGATGGCTTCAAGCATGTGTGGCGGCGACCAGGTGAGGAGTACAAAGATGTGTGTCATGCCTACAGTCAAGCATGGTGGTGGGAATGTCATGGTCTGGGGCTGCATGAGTGCTGCAGGTGTTAGAGAGTTACATTTCATTGAGGGAAACATGAACTCCAACATGTACAGTGAAATACTGCAGCAGAGCATGATCCCCTCCCTCCAGAAACTGGGTCGCAGGGCAGTGTTCCAGCATGACAATGACCCCAAACACACATCCAAGACGACCACTGCTTTACGGAAGAGGCTGAGGGTAAAGGTGATGGACTGGCCAAGCATGTCTCCTGACTTGAACCCAATAGAACATCTTTGGGGGATCCTCAAGCGGAAGGTAGAGGTGTGCAAAGTCTCAAATATCTGCCAACTCCGCGAAGTTGTCATGGAGGAGTGGAAGAGCATTCCAGTGGCTACCTGTGAAGCTCTCCATGCCCAGGAGAGTGAAGGCAGTTCTGTATAATGATGGTGGCCACATAAAATATTGACCGTTGACATAATGTATGTTAATATTGACAACTTGGTGTACTCACTTTTGTTGGCAGCGGTTTAGCTTTTGATGGTTATATTTTGAGTTATTTTGAGAGGAAAATAGATTAACTCTGTTATATAAGCTGCACACAGACTACTTTTCATTGTATCAGAGTGTCATTTAGTCAATGTTGTCCCATGAAGAGATATATCTGCAGAAATGTGAGGGGTGTACTCACTTTTGTGATACACTGTATATGTTTGGAAAAAGGCACATGGAGACAAATGTAGTAAATGAAGTAATGATAGTAAAGATATGTAAAATGTGTAACGGCGCGGACAAAAGGAACATTCAAAACAAGCGACATAAACAAAACAAATCTATATCTTAACAATACATACAATGAAAACATTTAAAACATTACTATGGTTCTATTACTGTTCATGAAAATATTCTGTGTGTATGTCTATGTGTGACTAACTCAACTAAAAACTACAAAAAGGACTAAATGACAAAGTGTCCTATGTATGTTAACTACGTATTTCTAAATGTTTGTTTCTTTCTGTGATTCGACGCAATTGCTGTGTTCGAGGCTGGAAAATGTCTCAGAGACAAGGTATACTGAGGAAAGGAACGTTTGCATGGCCTATACATTTTGTGGCGTTTGCGGCTGTTGGTGAATATGAAAGAGTGATAGTATTCTCTCTGGAAGTTCCATTGGAGAGAGTGTGTTAGCCCTGCAAGTGAAAATGTGAAAAAGAGGAAGAGTGTTTGAAGACGAAGTATCTATAGAAAATACGTGTCTTGAAATCGGCTCCAAAGATGTAGGACGAAATTCAAATGAGGATGTAGTTTTAAGCAGAGATCACGTGGTTCTCCTGGCCAATGGTTTCCCGAGACTGAATATTTACTTGCGTCTGCCATCTTTGTTTCGGGAACAAATGGCATACCGCCCATTTTAAATTATAGAAGTGTAAGTCCTATAAGCTCTAGACTATGAGGAGTTCACATTTCGTTGCCATTACTCTCAGATCCACACTGATCCGAAGTCGTGGTACCTGTTAGGGTCCCATTCATGGATTAAATAGATCTATTTAAAATGATAAAATATTAAACAGTTTAAAATAATTGTAAAGATATATTTGTTCTGTATATAATTGGAGACCGTAATTGTTAAATTGACTTCGGCACAAAATAACCTAACGAGAATTGATAAGTCCTAAAGACAACCAACCAACTAGCCAATCAGCGTTTCTCCTTAAATGAAATAGATCGAAAATTACAAAGTGATAACAATGTCATACAACAGACTTATTGATTCACTTTCGTATATCTGTTCAGAGAAGAAATCATTTTATGATAGACAATGTAAATATTATGAACTAATGTTCATAATACTAAGCAACAGATGAAACATAAAAATTCGACAATAGTCGCATACGGCAATGAAAGGTTTAAATCATTATCTATGAAGGGGATTGAAAAAAAAATCTATTGCGAAAGAATGAGGAGTCATTAAATGAAGAAAATGAAGTGTAGATGATGTAAGTGATGACAACAACAACAAAAAAAAAGAAGAAGAAAGAAAAAAGAAAGATTGAATATAACAAAAATGTTGCGTTCAAATAAACTGTTTTATTAAAAGCAGTTCGTTTGAAATATTACGTACTGCAAATAGATTACTTGAAATAAAAAATTGGAAAACCCAAAAACTGCCTGACGCATGCGTGACACATTCACAAAGTACACAGCAGAAAGTTATCAACAAGATGAAGAGTGGACATTGACAGACGTACGTCAACGATGACATGATGTAGAGAAGGCACTCGACTGCCACGTGTTGGCCTTTATAACGCTTCATAATCAGGCTGACTGCCAACGCGAGACATATCCTGCCACCTGGCATCTCTCTCTCTCTCTCTCTCTATCTATCTATCTATCTCTGTTAACCCCATCCTATTCATAGTCTAAAAAAAAAGAAAAAAAGAAAGAAATTAATATGGAAAAGATAAAATGAGAGATAGGGAGAGAGACAGATAGACAGACAGAGTATTAGAATGTTGAGAGTGAAGATGAAATAAAAAGTAGGAGAAATTGAAAGCATTTATTTAATTTGTATAAATTAACTTCGTTTACCACCTCATCCTTATTTTATGGTCTGTTAACATTTTAATTGTTTATTTTTTACTCTTTGCGAGTTTTTCACACCATTAGTCACTGGGGATCTTCGTTAACGTTTAACTGATAATAAGTCTCAGTTCTTCAGGACTCTTAATAGTATTCAAGCTACAGTTAACATTGCTGTAGTCTGAACAGTCACAGTTCTCCCTCGTATCTACAGTTCCCCGATTTTTTTCAGGTTCTTTACAATCGTTCTCCAATTATAATAAGACTCATTGTCACATTCCTGTTAAATATCTTTTCAGCCCTCTATTAAAGTCTAGGTATTTATCCGGTTTTTTTTTTTGGTTTTTTTTTTTTTTGCTTTCCGTTTATTTTATTCTGTGGTCTGTTGGAGTGGTGAAATCTACAAGTTGACAAATTCTTTTCTTTTTATTAAGTAAAACTAGATCCGGTCTTCTTGTCGAGGTCAAGTAATCCGTTTTCATCTAATTATCTGAGGGGATATTGTATCTCATTTTCTAAAAGAGATTCTTGTCTGTGCATACACCACTTGTCAGTATGATCAAAATTAAGCGGACCACATTCTCCACTCAGTCATGTCTGCTCTTGTACACTTTCTGTGCCAGCTTGGTGAGTTCGCTTATTATACAGTCTATTCTTTCATACCTAACCCCCCCACCCCTGCCCTCTTTCTACATAGCATATTCTTCTGAATCTTATCTATTTTAGCTTTTACGTTGTTGGTTCTTATGGTGTTATTCTGAGCTGCTATTAATAATTTTCTCTTTTTAGGGTTTCGTCTTCGTAGTCATGCCCAGGTAACTTCTGAAGTGTCTATGGAGTTTTTCTTCCCATTTTTGCTTCTTCGATTTAATAATTCCTGTCTTCCTGTTTATCTTTGTTTTATTTTTGTTGTTGCTGTTATTGGTTACAGTAAGTAGAATCTCTCTGCTCAGTTTTAAATATTCTTAAAATCCGTGAATTACCACATCCACACACTCTTAAACGCTAGCGAGTCTTCTTTCCCCCTTCTTTTCTTGTTGCAAATTGTCTGTGTCATCTATCGGCTGTAAGGTCTCCAGCATCGTCATTAGTTTTCTCAGTTCTTTGGTCCACATTTCTGAGCTCGTCTCTGCTCAAGTTTAAGAAGTGTCCGGGATATCTTACCCGGTAAAATGCCTACGCATTTATTTTTCTGATTAGGTTCTTGCTATGCAGTTTACCTTTCAGTAATTTCCTTGAACTTCTGAAGAATTCCTTCCTGATTTTTACTTTAGTTTCTTTTTATTTGATAATAGCTGCTTATAATATTCCAAGACACGAGTAGCTTTTTAATACTTCCTGGGTTGTTCCTTTTGCTGTTTCTTTTTCCTTTTTTCATCATAAACATTGTGCATTTCTTGATTCTAAATTATAGCCTTATCACTTGATAATTCTTTTTGTACTTGGGTTTCCAGTTAGTTTTAACAGTTTCACATCATCCATGTATATGAGAAGGTCCTTTCCTATATTCAGAAAGAAACCCTACCATTCACCTATAGTCGTAGGGATAAGCAGTTTCATGCTTTTCTCTAGGGCATTAGCGGGAAGTGAGTATAAAATGCCTCAGATCGAGTTTGAACTCGATTAACTGACTCCATTTTCCGCAATTTCAACCGTTAGGCCACAACTGGGTTTTCGAGCACAAAACAATATCATAGGTATGCTAACTGGAACACAAATGCTTGCTACAATGACCAAGTAGAACGGGCAGATTTTGAATAAGCTAAAATATAAACATATGTGGTCTGGTAAATTAAACGAGGATACAGATTCCAATACACACACATACGCGCACGGGCATGCACATAAACTTTGACACTAAGTTGTTTGCGTTTCCTTTCGCACTAATACCCTTGGTAAAAACATGAATCCATCTCTTCTTCTCCACCCCATCTCCAGCCTTGGAATTGTTTCAAGTGGGGTAGCAAATAACTACACCCACCTCACTCAGGACATTTTTTTTTTCATCTTTGCTTTTCTGCACTTTTCTGGGTCAAGGTCTTGAAGTGCGTGAAGAGTAAATCTTGTAATCAATCACACACACGCAAAAAAAAAAAAAAATAGATTGAACAGAGGGAATCGATGATGTATATTCACAGTCCAACGTGTGTCCAATTTTTGTAAGCAGATCGATTAGCAGCTTTAATTGCTTAGTAGTGGGTCATTGAATGATAATGACGCTGAGCGAGCCATACTGGATCGTACAAGGACCTTACAGCAATCTGGGATGATTTTGCTTCTCTTTCTTTCTTTCTTTTATGAAGATTTCATTCTAGATTGTGCAATAGTTCTGCCATCTCGACATGAAAGTTATCAAATGAATATTTTAAAATTTCTATTCTTGACATAATGGGAGATATTCCTTCTCTTCCTCTCCCTCACCTCTCTCTCCTTCTCCGTCTCTCTCTCTCTCTCTCTCTCTCTCTTTGAGCTTCCACATACATACATACATACATACAGATAGATAAATAGATAGATAGATAGATCTGTGACAGAGAAAGATATATGAATATATACACTGACGGAATATAGAATTTTAAGACGATGCCAATTTTTGTCTTGGATTAATTATGAGCAAGCTAGCTGACAGTAAATATTCTGAAGAAGGATATATTCTATATTGATATAGGTTCTGAGAACTGTCGATAGACCTTTTATTTTGGAAACTTGAAGTATTGGTGAGATCATTTACTGTAATCCAGTTAAATTATCAGGAAGTTTAATACTGAGTAAATTGAAACATATTCAGAATGCCATCATTTCTTTCCTTCTTTTTCTTTTTCTTTGACCCCCACTCTTTTTTCCTCTCCATCTCCCTCTCCCCCCCCCCTCTCTCTCTCGTTCTCTCTGCCTCTAGCGTGCGTTTTCTTTCTACGTGACTTGATCTCAGTGTGAGGATTTATTCGATCTCCCACCGGCCCCGATTTGAAACAAAACCATTTTAATGAGAAGGGCAATGCACAAATCGAGACTCATGCGTACCCATCACAAAAATGCTTGATCCCCTCGTCATTCCCCTTTAGAGGTGCTTAATATTTGCAGCCTGACTTAGCTAATTTTTTACCTGAAATTTTCACTGTATTATTTTCTGTCCTTGTTATTCATATTCAGCGCAGAATGAAGTTCATCGCCACAAAAGGAGATAATTTTTAAAATGACATTTGCGTAAAATAAATGTTTTTTTATGTTCGTAGGTTGTGCACTTTTATATTGATATGGGTTTTGTGCAGTTTGTTCATTTTGATTGCTTTCCATCCTATCATAGATATATAAAGTCTATAATAAACTTTATATATATATATTTGAGATTCTACAGACCCAGGGTTTGAATCCGGGACTCCACAATGTTTTCAGTACCGGCTCCGAAAAACACGATCAAACAACGTTTTTAAGATTATCGATAGATGTCAGTTGATAATCAATTTGTTCAGTCATAAACATTATTCTCTCAGATAGAACATTATGCAGTAAAGTTTTTTAATCAGATTTCAGGTTACAGACTTATTAATCTGCCAGCATATAATTATAGGATTCTGGTTCATAGTTATATTTATATTGCACACAATGAATAAACTTACTGTCATAGATGTGTGAGACGATCAACTTAACAAGTGCATTGATTCAGATATTCTACTAATACCGGAAGTTGTTCGAACCTCTTTTGGGGGTTATTGGTGTAGTTAAAACTTTTCGGTCGATCTATTCTTCAGCCTACGTCAAGTGTAAAAATTCGAGAGAAAAAAAGGGGGAATCTCCTACGGGAAAAACACAGGAAGATTTCCAGACTTTTTTTTCTCTTGAATTTTTCACCTGAGGAAGGCTAAATAATGGAACGGTTGAGACGTTGTATTAAGAAACACCAAGAATAACAAGAAGAGGCTCCTTTATTCAAGTTATTTTCGGTATGTTAATGACTCTTTTTATATAAACAGCCTTTTGTTCTACTGATGTTAAAAGTGCCTGTTTAAATTAGTGGGGGAACTCCGTACTGGGCTGCGACATCAGAGTAAGGCAGTTCGAACTCCAGTCGGGCTATTACGTTCACTATTTGACAAATACTCTTGAAAAAATGTATGAACTCCCTTATCCCCCACCAGCTATGGGTTAAATAGTACCACTACCGTCTTTCTATAAGGATAGCTTTGGCATTTAATAACCCACAAAGGTTGATATGCTATTAAACAAAGAAACCGAAAACGAAACTAAATTACGGAAGACATTTCTTTTTCAATTGGACAAAAGCTTTCTTCTCCTCAGCAAAGGGCATCTAAACCAGGAATCCTACATCCTATTACGAATCATTGATCACGTGAATTATTAATATGTGACTGTAAAACTCTCAGTAAATAGTAATGATTTTCAATAGCGCTCTCATTTGAGAATCGATAAAAATATACGTCATAGACACGCACACAGCATTCTTCCGATCTGTTTTTTTCTCTTTGTTGTTTATTAAAGTTTTTATTAATCAAATGGATCAAAATAAAAAAGCATATCTACAACATGTCTAAGGACATAAAAGCGATCGACAACATCTGTCAGTATATATATATATATTGAAATGGAAAGTACTTTTTACAACTCAAGTTGAAAACAGGTTATTTATTGATAATAACGATGCAATTATTTCTAAACCTGATGCAATATTTCTCAAGTAACTTTTCTTTTCTTTAATTCTTTTTTCCTCTTTGCTCTTTCTTTCTTTGGGGTTTCGAATACGCCGACTGTACCATCTTCAGAGGAGTAAGATCCTCTTAAAAAGGGTGTCCTGGAAATGATATTAGACTGCATCCGGTGGTGAGGCTTCGGTTCTAGAGCTCTGGAGAGTGTAGCGTATCCTTTCATTGCCATTACTCCAAGGTTCTAATGGATACGAAGTAGTAGTACATTTTAAAGTCTATAGGTCAAATAGATCTGCTCAAATATAACAATGCAAATTATTTGCATCAAGAATAATCACATAGAGCTATAATTGTTTGCTAAGGATTATTTATATTAGTTACTTGAAACCATATAACTGCTTGCAAATTATTGTTGTTAAATAGGAATACTTGAAACTGTGCTATAAAACTGTGCAAACAAATTATTATTATTAAATGATAATACTTACTTTGAATCTATAGAATACACATTTTTTAGCCTTAAAATAATCAACCTCCAAAACATAGATAAGAACATTCTTGAAATTTCGGATTAAAATCGCATTAACATTGAAGTTACACTTTTATATTTTTCAACCAATCAGCTAAAAACACAAAATAAGAACATTCCAGAAAATCCGGCTCATAAACTAATTAACAGAAAAATATTTAGGGTCCAAAATAAATAAGTAATCATACGAATCTGACTGGTCAAGAAATGTCTGCGCGCTTGAATTTTAGGACCCGCAATAAGACTTAACAAAATCCTATTTTTGATCCACTTTAGTTCCCCCCAAAAGTATAAATAACGAGGAATTTAATTAACTAGGGCATTCTACTACCAGACAGAGAGAGGCAAGGACACACAGGGCACAGTGCGAAGAAGCATGCGACGTTCTTTTGCTAACTACCGAAACGCCACACGTTGTCGCCAAGGATCATAAAAAACGCATGCGTGGACTTGAGAAAACAAAAGGCCAATACTTACGGTCCCTCAAATATATACACACACGCATACACATATATGTAAGTAAAGTCAATTTTATACCCTCTTTACTTCGGCTAACTATGGACACATTGATTCAATAGATTTTCAAAACATGTACACACGCACACACGGGCGAAAAAATCATTTTTATTGAACGGGCCATAGCTGTATTTTTTACATACACATACACGCACATAAAATGAACATTGCATTTTAATCCTGTTTGTTATTATTATTACGTTGCTTGTTTCTTAATGTTTGTTCTTGTCACATTCTATTTGTTTACGTGCTTGTAAAATTTGTGTTGTATTTATGGAAACGAAACCTGAAAGTAACTCCCATAAACTTCGGAAGGTACTTAGTCCTCCACAAGCCATATAATTATTTATCAATCATTAGTATTAGGAACACTTTATATCGTATAACTGTGTACAAACAAATAATTATAAACAAAAAGTGAAATTTAAAAAAGTGCTATGAAACATTTGGAATAGTTTTGATTACAATCAAATATTTACAAATAAATCAAATTTTGGCATTAAATAACCTATATGAAGTTGATATATCCATATTTACCACCCCTCCGCTCGGGTAGGATATGACACAAGGTCAATTTTTAAGCAGAGTTTAACAGGTTTGAATTCAGAGTTTTCCTTCTCCTAGACTAGTTGCCTCACCAAGGCTGAAGAACCTAGTGATAAGTTATTTACCCATAGCTGGAGGGAGAATAATTGGATTTATACCTTTCCCAAGAGTATTAGTGCTATGTGAAATGCTATCAGTCTCATCCAGGATTTGAACTCGTGTCGCCGTGTCCATTTCCTACGACGATAACCATAACACCACGGGCACCTCCAAGTTGATATATCGTTAAACAAATAAACCAAACCAAATGTTTCTTTCTTACTTTCTTTCTTTTTGTATATTATTCAGTTCATTCGATAAGTTATTCATAATAAAAATGAATAACCTACATATTTAATGGCAACCAAATTCTAATAAAAAATGTTCTCTTCTGAAAGGCCTTCTTAGAGTAAAAAACGTGCATAACAAAAGGATTACGAAATCAAATGCGAAATTTGGTCGTCAAAGTTCTCTTTTTATTTCTTTAACCCATTACCCATCAACATAAGGTTTCTAGAGAGTCAATTTTCTATCGTTGATTTTGTGAAAGGTGTTCACATAAACTTCACACTTTAGAGCCACCAACACGGGAGTTTCCAGTTGAAACTTAGTCTGCCAAATCTGGTGAATCGCATCTATGCTTTCATGATATCATTCGATCATGATACAAGTACTACTCAAACAGCTTTCCAAAACAGGTGAAATGGGGAATGATTCCTCCATCCTGAGATTGTTATCCAACAGGCTATAATTCTGTGCTTTTTAAGTGTAAGGTCAACAAGTATCTATGGTCTTTAGGTTGCCGAATCACTCCCTGTTCATCGACACATTCACATTTTTTTATTCATCTATTAATTTCTCTATTAACCTGTCACTCACTATTATCTATTAATCTTAGTCCATCAGTTCATCTCTCTGTCGATCTGTTTGTCTCTGCCCACAAACTCAAACGCTCTATTTTGTTTTACACTCCTTGTTGTTTAAAACAACTTGAAAAATGATATACTACCTTATAGTATAAGATGTTATAGTTCCTTTCTCCAAATACATTCCGTATCTGGAGAAAGAAACTATATATTTTTGTCATTTTTAAAAACAGAATATTAATATCTTAAAGATTTAGTTGATAAAAGAATGTAATGTACAATATACAATATACATGTTACATGCAAATCAGACTATCATATGAATTGACGAGATGACCCCGGACGTTAAAATCAAGATCATAATTGTCAATACGGACGACTTCTTTGAATGAAGTCTTTCTTTTCTGCATTATTCTTCTCAGCCAATATAATTCGTTTTTCTTTACAAACGATCTGTGCGTGCCAAATACAAAGCATTTTTTGCGGACTCAACAGCAATAACTGAAATAGTGTAAATATAAAGCCCTTGCCCCTTCATGAAAAAAAACACTTCTGTCCTCTAAAGATCACTGTGTTCTGTTCAAATTAGCATCCACCTCTTGTTCGTGATTTTTCTTCTGTAATGCAACCGGCTCAAAATAAATCCTCTTTTCGCAAGATATCGACAGTCTGTCTCAAATGTCTACAACCGCCAAACAAGTGAAAGAAAGAAAGAAAAAAAAAAAAAGAAAAAGTAGTAAAAATGTGATGGGCCACATCAAACGAGCGAGAAGAGGATATAAACGGAAACTGCATTCATTTATTCTAAAACTTTAAAGTCACGTAATTTTGTAGAGAGGAATTTTGATATTTGTTTGCAGAAAATTGTTT
Organism: Sepioteuthis lessoniana; assembly: GCA_963585895.1. Classification (NCBI taxonomy): domain Eukaryota; kingdom Metazoa; phylum Mollusca; class Cephalopoda; order Myopsida; family Loliginidae; genus Sepioteuthis; species Sepioteuthis lessoniana. The sequence continues at coordinate 54,944,057 of OY757920.1, forward strand.
TTGACTAAAGAGTGTGTAAGAAACATAGACTCAATTTTACGAGCAGCTCCTACAAATCGGATTCTCCATAAATAAATTCTCCCGTTCTACAAATAATCATCAACAGTCATAAAAACAATAAACAAACCAAATTTAAACATTTGACCTTTTGAAATGTTTAACACTTCACCGTATTATTCTTAAAATGATTTTGTTGTATATAAATTTTCAAGATGTGCATTTATTTTTTATGTACATATTAATAAAATCCTTATGTATGTATGTATGTATGTATGCATGCATGTATGCATGCATGTATGTATGTATAGTTACTTTCTCCAAATGCATTCTGTATCTGGAGAAAGAAACTACATGTATGTATGTATGTATGTAGATGTCTGTATGTGTGTGTAACTGCAAGCCTAGCAAAAAAAGCACATCACAGTTGAGATTTTTCAATTATAGCAATACCATTAAAAAGCTCAATTTTCAATTGAATGATAATCTTTTGGGGTGTTCGTTCGCACTAGATGTTTTTTCTCATCCAAATTCTCGATATAATTGATATATAAATGAAATGTTAATTCGAATCCTTCACTCTTTCCTAAATAGAAGCATCAATATCATAATTGACCGTTCTTTCAAGGGGAACCCACAGGGTTCACAAGTCGTCTAGTTGCATATAAATTTTTAAATTGTGCAATTATTTTTCTTATTACTAAAATTCTCATTATGCTTGTTAAAATGTATGTATTTTTGTAACTGTAACCTAAAAAAATGACACATCGTAACTAGATTTTTATAAGAGCAATGAACTTAAGATGCTCTTAGAGAATAAAGCAATTTCCAGTTCAATTTGCATCAAAATGATAATTTTGGAAATAGTGTGTAATGGAAAAGTTTTAGATTTTTATTTTATTCTTTAGCTGTCGAGTGATGCTGTTCGGGCTACACAATACTGTACGATATTTCTCAAAATGCTGGGATAAGATAGCAATATCTATTTAGCCTTCAGTTTCACTCGCTATCGCCTAGTATTTAATACAGAGTTTTCTTTTTCTTAGGCTGAAATATTTTTTATCGTATTTTCAAAGCCCATGATCATTATTTAAACAAACACACAAAATAACAATGACTTTTATATTGTAATATTACTGGAGCACCATACTAGCTTTGGTCATGCTGCGGGGAGGCACGTTAAAATGCGTCCACTGGAACGTAACCCCATCTTAAATGGAGGAGTATCTGTGTTTATTGAAGTATCTAGCTCATCCCTATATACTGCTCTGTGTATGACACTAAAATGCATCCATCAGAGAGACTCAAGTTCTGGAGCTCGAAAGAGTCACCACTCCTTTGTTGCCATTCCTTTCTGGTCCACCCTGGCTCAGAGTGGTAGTACCTGTGAGGATTCCATCTCTGTGCCCAATAAATCTGTTTGAAAATTACTTGTATCAAATAGGAGTACTTGAAATTATATGATTGTGAGCTTTAAGAATAGTTACTTGAAGTTATAATTGTTTACAAGGATTATTATTTTTTATTATTAACTTGAAATAATTTAACTGCTTAAAATACTTAAAACTATATAACTGTATACAAATTATTAGAATCAGATGAGAATATCTGAAACCATTTAAGCATGTATAACAACTGATTATTATTATTATTATTATTATTATTATTATTATTATTATTATTATTCCTTGAGAGTTTTTCACATCAGCGTTAACTGATGGTCTTTCACGGGGGTTTGAATGACAAGTCACCTTAAGTCTCCAGATCTCCCCTCAGTATTCTGGCTGATCTAAGCAATGCTGTAGTTTGGATTATCTCCATTCGTCCTCTTATTTCCAAGTCCTCTAGGCCTTTTACCAATTCATTAGTGACTGTACCAAGAGCAACAGTTATGATTGGTATAAACGTCACTTTCATGTTCCACGGTTTTTTCAATTCCCTTGCAAGGTCCGAGTACTTATCTTTCTTTTGGCTTTCTTTCAATTTTACTCTGTGGTCTGCCGGGACAGCAAAGTCCACAATTCTGCAAGTTCTCTCTCTTTTGTTGATTTTTATAAGGTCTGGTCGTCTAGCAGAGATAAGGTGATCCATTTGTATCTCAACATCCCAGTGGAGTTTGTGTGTCTCATTCTCCAAGATGGATTCTTGGTTTGCATATACCATTTGCTCGTATGGTCAAACTTCAGTTTTTTGCACAGTTCCCAGTGGATCACCTTGCCCACCCAGTCGTGCCTAGTCTTATACTCTTTCTGTGCAAATTTGCTGCTTTCACTTATTATGTTATTGATCGCTTCATCTTTATCACTACATAACATACATTTGCTATTTTGTTGCGTCTTATCTATTCATGCTTTGATATGATTGGTCCTTATAGCGTTGTTTTGTCCTGCAATTAGAAGAAATTCAGTTTCTCTCCTAAGGTTTCTCTTTCTTGACCACGTCCACGTTTTCTTGTGTGAGATGTCACTTGTTAGTCGCTTAAAACGTCCATAGAGTTGCTTTTCTTCCCACTTTTGTTTTCTGCTTATTTCCATTCTGCTGATCCTTGTGTCGTCAGAATTATTTCTGGTGGCCGTGATCAGTCTTCCTCCGCGCTTTTCTATGTAGTCTTTGAGTAATTGTATCGATGCATCAACGCTGTCTTCAATACTGGTAATTGGATGTAATGTCTTATGCATGGTCATTAGTTTTCTTGTTCTCTGGTCCATTTGTTTAAGGTCTTCTCTGGTCTACTTCAAGAATGGTCTCGAGTATCTTACGAGGGAGCAGCCCAGTTATTTATCCCTTTGATAAGGTTCCTGCAATACAGTTTTATCTGAAGTAGCTTTCTGGTTCTCCTGAGATACTCTTTTTAAATTTTTTCTTTCACGCGATATGATGATGATGATTTGTAAGTTTCCCTTTCTCGGAGCGTTCTGATTTTTTCTTGATTTGGTAATTCGATTCTTTCTGTTATGCGTCGTTTCCCGCTTTTCATTACAAGCATGGCGCATTTTTCTATGCCAAATTCCATTCCTATGTCTTGATTGTATATTCTCACTGTTTGTATTAGGGTTTGCAATTCTTTTTCATTATTGGTAAACACTTTGATGTCGTTCATGTACATTAAGTGGTTGATCTTTTCTTGCTATTTACTGAGTTTGTATCCGACTGTGCATTTCCCGAGAATGTGATTAAGTGACATCATCGCTATTACAAATAGTAATGGTGATAGTGCATCTCTCTGGAATAGACCTCTTTGGATTTGCTAAGCTTTTTCCTCCTGATGTCAATTCTACTTTCCAGGTTTGCATGATCTTCTCGATAGACTTTATGAATTCGTCAGGTATTTTATACATTTTGGGACAGTGTAATATCCAGCTTTGAGGGACCATATCGGAGGCCTTTTTCTAATCAATCCAGGCTATAGCTAGATTTTCCGTCTCGTTTTACTCTCGATGAAGATGTCTTGATCTATAAATAGTAGTTCTCCTGTTCTTCTGGTTCCCTTGCGACATCGTTTCTGTTCCTCGGGGAAGAGTCCGTCGGCCTGTCAATGAGTAGATCTCCCTAATTTGTGCCGTTAGCATTTTCCACATCATCGTTAGGTACGTTATGGGTCTATTGTTGGTTGGGGCTATTCCTTTGAGGGGTCTTTCTGGATCAGGGTGGTCTTCCTTTGGTCATCCATTCGGGTATCCAAGTTTTCTGCACGCATTTATTCATTTCAGTAGCCAATCTGTCGTGTATGGAGGTGAATTTTTTAAACCAAAATCCGTGTATGCCATCTTGGCCAGGGGGTTTTCAGTTTGGTATTTTTTTAGTGTTGCCTTGAATGCGTCGAGGAGTATTTCCACCTTAGGTCCTTCGAGTTGTTTATCCTTTCGGCTTTTTTGTTATGATCTTTCCGTTCCCATATTTTGCCCCAAAACCTTTTTGCCTCTTTCGCATCCGGTTATTGGTATATCTTCGCCCATTCTCCCATCCTGGTAGATAGAATTTTCTTTTGTTGTTTTGGAATCTCTTGATTTGCCTGTATTGTTTGGTCCTGTTTCGGTGTCTTTTTAGTCTATCTTTTTTCGCTAGTACTTTTTAATTATTCTCTTCGAGTTGTACTTTTCGTTCTAGTTGTGCTTTTTCCGCTTCTTCCGAATATATTTTCATGATCTGATTGAGTATTTTTGCTTGTGGCTATTTGTAGCCACATTTAACGTAAGAACCTTAAATAGAATAGGACAACTCCCAGAGCTAATCGCATCGGCCGAAGAACATAAAATAGACATAATATGCATACAAGAACACAGATACACGCACACAGAAGATATCAAATATCACGAAACTGACAATGGATGGTCGCTCGCCACTGTATCCGCATGGAAAAACTCTGTCAACGCCGCAGTAGGAGGGGTAGGATTGCTTATAGGACCTAGAGCACTAAAAACGCTTAATAGCGTTGAGAAAATACAGCCTAGAATGATGGCAGCTACATTTAACGGAAACCCCAGAGCAACAATCATCTCATACTACAGCCCCACCAATGTTAGTGAAGAAAATGAAATAGTCACCTTCTACGATGAGTTATCCTCATTAGTGCGTAGCATCCCGAAACACAACATGCTAGTCATTGGCGGAGACATGAATGCACAAATCGGGAAAAACGGAAACAACAAATACAGCCTCCACAACACGTCAAATAGAAATGGGCAACATCTAACAGATTTCATGATAGAAAATAGATTAGCATGCCTCAATACAAACTACCAAAAAAGAGAGGGCAAACTATGGACATACACGTACGCAAACAATACTAAAGCTCAGATAGACTACGTCCTTATAAACAAGAAATGGAAGAATAGTGCATTGAATTGCGAGGCATACTCCTCTTTTGAGGGTGTGTCCACCGATCACCGAATAGTCACAGCGAAAATACGGTTAAGCCTACGAAAAAACGACAAACGAACAGCGACCACCAAACACTATGACTGGGCCCTATTAAACAACAAAGATGTAAGAGATAAATACGTATTAGAATTAAGAAACAGATTCGAAACACTACAAGAAAAGACGGAAAAAAAGTACACCAAACGACGAATACGAAAATTTCGTCAATGTACACCTCGAGGCAGCAGCAAAATACATTCCAACAAAAATTAAAACTAAATATAGAGTCCCATGGGAAACTTTAACGGTGAGAGAAAAACGTGCACTAGTGAAAACAGCCTCCAAAAACTATCGAAAAAACCCAACAAACACAAATGCCTTAAAACTAAAAACGGCACAATATCAATTAGCAGGCATATATATAAAGGAACAGACAGAATACATTCAAAATCAGATAGATAAGATTAGAGACTCGGTGGAAGATAGACAATCTAGAATTGCCTGGCAAACAATAAACGAAGTGAGCAGAAGAAAGAACACAGCCAAAGCAAAACTTAAAGCAGCAAACCAACAAGAAAGAATAAAACTGTGGAAACAGCACTTCGAAAACTTACTTGGAAACCCACCAAAAATAACGCCTGAACCAATCACCAGAATAATTAGCAAACAATTAGACATTAAACTTGGACCGTTCACACAAGAAGAACTCGACTCGGTTCTCAGAAAAATTAAAAATAGGAAAGCTGCAGGGCTGGACGAAATTCCCCCGGAAGTATGGAAGACCAGACAATTCGACGACATACTGCTCCGACACTGCAACGCAGTATACAATCAAAATCCGATAGATAGATGGACGAAGGGATGCATACTCCCCTTCCCTAAAAAGGGGGACCTCGGATTAGCCAAAAACTACCGAGGCATAACACTTACATCCATAGCTGCCAAAATCTACAATGCCCTACTGCGAAACCGAATAGAACCCAAAATCGACAACATACTTAGAAAAAACCAAAATGGCTTCCGAAGAAATAGATCCACGACCTCACAAATATTAACCATCCGCAGAATCCTTGAAGGTGTACGGGCAAAGAACCTACAAGCGACATTAATATTTGTCGACTTTACCAAGGCTTTCGACTCCATTCACAGAGGAAAGATGGAACAAATCCTACTAGCGTACGGCATACCTAAAGAAACCGTAGCGGCAATAACGATTCTCTATAGAAACACTAAAGTAAAAGTACGATCACCAGATGGAGACACAGAATACTTCGACATTGTAGCAGGAGTACTACAAGGGGACACGCTGGCTCCGTATCTCTTTATCATTTGTCTAGACTACGTACTTAGAACATCGATTGACAAAATCAAAGAGAATGGCTTCGAACTGACGAAGAAAAGAAGCAGAAGATACCCCGCAACAACAATTACCGACGCCGACTACGCCGATGACATAGCGATACTGGCAAATACACCTGACCAAGTCGAAACACTTCTGCATAGTTTGGAACGAGCAGCAGCAAGCATAGGCCTCCATGTTAATGCACACAAAACGGAATATATGTGCTATAACCAAACGGGGGACATCTCCACTCTAAAAGGAACCCCTCTTAAACTAGTAGACAAATTCACGTACCTAGGAAGCAGCGTCGAATCAACCGAAAAGGACATCGAAACGAGGTTAACGAAAGCATGGACAGCTATCAATAGGCTATCGATTATATGGAAATCAGACCTAACCGATAAAATGAAACGCAGTTTCTTCCAGGCAGCGGTCACATTGATACTGCTATATGGATGCACTACATGGACGCTAACAAAACGGCTGGAGAAGAAACTAGATGGCAATTACACAAGAATGCTGCGTGCAATCCTGAACAAGTCCTGGCAGCAACACCCCACAAGACACCAACTGTACGGCCACCTGCCCCCTATCACGAAAACTATTCAAGTTAGGCGAACCAGACATGCAGGACATTGCTGGAGAAGCAGAGATGAACTCATAAGAGATGTACTCTTATGGATCCCCACACATGGCCGCGCAAAAGCAGGACGACCAGCACGAACGTACATTCAGCAGCTATGTGAGGATACAGGTTGTTGTCCTGAAGACCTACCTAGGGCGATGAACGATAGGGAGGAGTGGCGAGAGAGGGTCAGAGATATCCGTGCTGCCAGCACGATATGATGATGATGATGATTTTTGCTTGTTGTAGTTTTCTTACCTGCGATTCTAATCTGAGTTTCCACCTGGGTTTTGACTTTCTGTCTGTGGTATTCAGTGTAACCCCGATTTTTTCCAGACTAATTTTGTTCCTGAATATATTAAATCGCTTAATCCCGTGATGTTTGTTGGTATATTTGTCAATAAGTCGTTCACTTTCCTGGTTTCGGCCTTGACTGTCTTCCAGTCTTGGTTCTTAAGAGAGGGAAATGAGGTTTTCTTTTCGGGCATTATTTTTTTCAGGATTTCTACATTTATTTTTCCTTCTTGGGTCAGTGTTTGCGTCTTTGTGTTTCGTTCATTGTCATTTAACGTTTGGTTTTGGTTAGGAGTTTCTAGTTTTTCTATATTTAATGTCTTGTTTACTGTATTAGGGGTCTGTTGATATGTTGGCTTATATATTTGTTGGTGGATTTCCAGTATTTCAAAGTTAGAAAACTAACCATCCTTTGTTATTGTCCTAACCTGGTCAGCGAGCCTTTGGTTTGTTGTCTTAAATCTCGCGAATTCTGTCCAAATTTCTATCATTCTTTTTCTATACTCTCTTTTTGTAAGGTTGCTCCAAAAATAACGGTTTAGTACCAGTTTGTTACCTTCTCTAGTCCATTTTCTACGCTGTGGTCTCTCACTTGAGTGATTAATTTGTTCATCGTTTGTGTACCTGAAAGAAGAATCGTTTATGTACTTGAAAGAAGAACGGCCAACATTTGCAGGATGGTATCGTGTCCCCCATTTTGGCTATCAAGGGAGCACCAGCCGATCATGACAGCCAAACGTGTTGTCTGGACCCCACGTTGAATTATGTTTCAATTTGCCATTTTTCATGGGTAGTATATTCTCGCTATACCAGACCTAGGGGTCGTTTATTATCTGCGCGGCTGACACGGATGTGAACGAGAACACTTTTTCAGCGGGTCACAAAAAAATTCCAAAATGGCTAAGTTTTAACTTAGTTAAAGTCCATAGAGAGGCTCTTTTCATTATCTAACCCCTATAATAAGTCCCGTAGCTATTTGTAGGTATTCCTGTATCATCATTTTGGCTTTTGTATTCATTGCCGTAATTTATTGAAGTCTCGTTTCAACTGAATCTGGCCCCTTCGGAATAAGGTTTATACTTCTTACATATTTTGCCGGTCTCATTGTGGACGTTAGTTGTTCTCCCATTATTTGCACTTTCAAACCATCCTCTAAATACGTTCTTTTTCATCTTCTCCAAAGAGTCACAAACAAACCATATAGAAATTTTCACATAAAAAAAAGTTGAACATTCAAATCTAACCCATGGTTTTTTTGAATAGTAAAGCTGAACTAAATCTTGCAAGTTGTCTTCATTTAAATTACAAATATTCAGCAAAGATTTCAGGCTGAGCGACAAGACAAAATCTATTTTGCATTTTAAATTAGAGACAAGTTTTATTAACAAATTTTCTTCCTTCAATTAGCAGATAGTACGCAACGAAGATTTGTTCTTTATGCTTAGTCGGCAGGCGTTCGAATCTATTCAGTTCCTCTTCTTTTTTTTATTTTACTTATTTGAGAGTTTTTCACCCAAACGTTAGCTGATATTTTCTCCCTGGAGTATGAGAGACAGCAATCGAAGACTCGAAGACTACATAGAAAAGCGTGAAAAAGACTGATTACAGTCACCAGAAACAATACTGACGACACAAGGATAAGCTGAACGGAAATAAGCAGAAAACAAAAGTCGGAAGAAAAGCAACTCAATGGACGTTTTAAGTGACTAACAAGCGATATCTCACACGAGAAAACGTGGACGGGGCAAAGAAAGGGAAACCTTAGGATGGAATCTGAATCTCATCTAATAGCAGGACAAAACAACGCCATAAGGACCAACCATATCAAAGCGAGAATAGATAAGACGCAACAAAACAGCAGATGTAGGTTATGTGGTGATAAAGACGAAGCGATCAACCACATAATAAGCGAATACAGCAAATTTGCACAGAAAGAGTATAAGACTAGGCACGACTGGGTGGGCAAAGTGATCCACTGGGAACTGTGCAAAAAACTGAAGTTTGACCATACGAACAAATGTTATATGCAAACCAAGAATCCATCTTGAAGAATGAGACATACAAACTCCTCTGGGATGTTGAGATACAAACGGATCACCTAATCTCGACCAGACGACCAGACCTTATAATAATCAACAAAAAAGAGAGAACTTGCAGAATTGTGAATTTTGCTGTTCCAGCTGACTACAGATTAAAATTAAGAGAAAGCGAAAAGAGGGGTATGTACCTCGACCTTCCTAGGGAATAAAAAAAACTGTGAAACATGAAAGTGACAATTATACCAATTGTAATTGGTGCACTTGGTACAGTCACTAATGGATTGGTACAAGCACTGGAGGACTTAGAAATAACGGGACGAGTGGAGACTGTACAAAATACAGCATTATTGAGGTCGGCCAGAATCCTGAGACTTGAGTAGACTTGGTGTCACTCAAACTTCAGTGAAAGACCATCAACTAACGCTGATGTGAAAAACTCACAAGAAGTAAAATAATAATTGGAAAAATTCCAGCAGAAGTAAAATTCCCAGAGGTATCTTCCAGAGAGACTGGCTTTCGCCACTACTATTTGTAATAGTAATGATGCTACGCAATCACATACTAAGGATGTGCACTGGGGGCTATATATTTACAAAATCACAAGAAAAAATTAATCACCTTATGTACATAGATGACAAGCTATTTGAAAAAAAATGAAAAGGAACAGGAAACCTTATACAAACAGAAAGAATATACAGCCAGGATATAGGGATGGAATTTGGCATAGGAAAATGCGCCATGTTCATAATGAAAAGTTGGAAAAGAGAAACAACAGAAGGAATAGAACTACCAAATCAGGAAAGAATCTGAACGCTGGGAGAAAAGGAAAACTACAAGTACTTGGGAATATTGGAAGCGGACACCATCAAAGCAGAGATAAGAGAAAAATAAGAAAATGGTACCTTAGATGAACGAGAAAACTGCTCGAAAGAAATCTCTACGGCAGAAATCTCATCAAAAGGATAAACACCTGAGTAGTTCCCTTTGTGAGATATTCGAGACCATTCTTAAAACAGACAAGGGAATAACTTAGACAAATATACCAAAGGATAAGGAAGTTGATAACGATTCACAATGCCTCCGCGAGATGACATAGACAGACTATATGTGTCAAGAAAAGGAGGAAGAGGATTTGCCAGCATTGAAAATTGCGTGGATGCATCAATGCGAGCACTCGAGGACGACATTAAAAAGAGCAAAGAAAAACTAATTACAGCAAACAGTAACAGCATTGACAACATAAGAATAAACAGAATAACAATAACTAGGAAACAGAAATGGAGAAAAAAAAACAACTGTATGGATATTTCATGGAATAAACTGGCAAGATTGTACATGGGAAGACCTACAAAAGGGAAACCTTAAGAGAGAAACTGAATCTCTTCTAATAGCAATACAACACAATGCCACAAGGAACTATTAACGCAAAATCGATAATACGCCCCAGAATAGCAAGTGTAGGTTATGTGGCGACCAAGATGAAACGGTTAATCACATAATAAGCGAATGTTAAAATCGGTGTGAAAAGAATGCATATAATAATAATAATCGAAAAGAGAAACAAGAATTTAGACCTTGCTTGAAAAATAAGAAAGTTGTGGAACATGAGGGTGACGGTAATACCGATTATAATTGGCGCCCTTGGAATGATCCCAAAAGGCTTAGAAAGGGAAATGGAAGAGTTGGAAATTGGTGGAGGAATCGAGACTCTCCAGACTAAAGCATTGTTAAGATTGGCTAGAATATTCAAGGGTCCAAGAGACCCGAGGAGACTTGCTGTCACTTAGACTTCAGTGAAATACCACCAGCTAATGTTGGTTTGAAGAACACACAAGGAATGAAATAATAATCATAATAATAATAAAGTGATGCATAAGGCCTTACATCCTCGAGATGACAGAGATAAACTATGTGTCAAAAGAAGAAGGAAGAGGACTCGCCAGCATTGAAGATAGCATCAATACATCTCGATGACTACATGAACAAAAAAAAAACAAAGAAAGGATAATTACATCGACCAGAAACAACTCAAGCAACATAAGGACCAACAGAACAACAATAACTAGAAAACAGAAATGGAAAGAAAATTGTATGGGTATTTCAAGCGACAAACAAGCGAAGTCTCACACCAGAATACTTGGACACGGCTAAGATTGAGAACCCTTAAAAGAGAAGCTGAATCTCTTCTAATAGCAGCACAAAACAACGCCATAAGGCCAAACTATGCTAAAGCAAAAATAGATAAGATGTAACAAAATGGCAAACGTAGGTTATGTGGTGATAGCGACGAAGAGATCAATCATATGATAAGCGAATGCAGCAAATTAGCGCGAAAGAGTATAAGACGAAACATGACAACGGGGAGCAGTTGATCCACTTGGAACTGTGCAAGAAAGTTAAATTTGACCATACGAACAAGTGGTATATGCATAATCCGGAATCTGTCTTGGAGAATGAGACGCACAAGGTTCTCTGGGATTTTGAAATACAAACAGATCACATAACCTCGGCCAGACGACCGCACCCAGTGATAGTAAAAAAAAAAAAAAAAAAAAAAAGGACCTGCCGAATAATGAACTTTACTGTCAGGGCAGACCACTGGGTAAAATTAAAAGAAAGCGAAATGAAAGCTAAATATCTAGACCTTGCTAGAAAACTAAAAACTAAGGAACGTGGAGTTGATGATGATACCAGTAGTGACTGGTGCAGTTGGAACAATTTCCACAAGATTTGTAAAGCAACTAGAAGACGTAGAAATCAGAGGACAAGTAGAGACCATCCAGACTATGGCATTATCAAGATTGGCCATAATACTGAGAAGATTCCTGGAGACTTGTTGTTAGACAAACTCCAGTGATAAACCATCAGCTAACACTGATGGTTTTACTCAATGATGTTATCATTTTACTCTTTTGAGTAAAATGATAACATCAGATTTTAAAGAAAGCCCACCAGCGAACGCTGGCGCGAAAAACTCACAAGGAGTAAAGTAATAATAATCATTGTTGTTGTTGTTGTTAACAACAACAACAACAACAAAAACAACAACAACGATTTATTTTTAAATTCTATAAAATCTAAAAATGCCGTGAGGTAAGTTTCATATGGAGTGAAGACTGATTCCTTTCACCTTTTCAAGACGAACGAATTTCGAAAATCTAGAATTACGCACAAAATAAAAAAACAAAACATGAAAAGAATGTCAAATCCAGCGTCTGTCGCTTTCACTTCCCTGTTTCTGTTTTAAAAAATCAATTTCGAGGTACTTGCTGTTCTCTTGTGACTGCAAAACGGAGTCAGCTTTTGATGTGCGGAGTTAAAACTTACCAGGGAAAGTTGATACTTGGCATTCTTCTCAAATTGGCATTCCGTATAACATATTTGCAGATTGAGCAAACGAAAAAAGAAAGAACAAAAGAAAATCATAAAGAAAAGAAAAAAGCTTTGAAAACAAGACTGGAAAAGAAGCCAAAGCGACGGAGGGGAAAAACTGGAGAATGAGAACGAATAGGAAGCGACCGAATAGGTGAAAGATGAAAGAAAGAAGGGAGATAATCAGGGAGATTGAGTAAGAGAAAAAGAAAAGGTAACAACGAAGTTGAAAAAGAAGAAAGTCAACAGTAATCAAAAACCAGAGAAGTAAAAGAGAGAGAGAGAGAGGGAGAATAGGAGAGAGAGAGAGAGAGAGAGAGAGAGCCAGAAAAAGATGGAGGTGGGTAAGAAATGAAGAGGATGAAAGTCTACAGAAATGAAAGATCAGATAGAATAAAAAAGGTGAACGAGAGAGAGAGAGAAAGAGAGAGAGAGAGACAGACAGACAGATAAACAGACAGACAGACAAACAGACAGAAGTTGGGCCAAAAGATGAAGAGGAATTAGACAAAAGTCTACAGAAATCAAAGACTATATAGCTAAAAAAAAGTGGGAAGAGAGGAAGAGAAAGAAAGATAGGTAAGAGACGTGGAAGAAGACGAAAGTCTTCAGAAATCAAAGACTAATCAAAGACTAATCAAAGATTATTTTTTTAAAAGGAGAACAAGAGAGAGAGGGGGGTAGGGATCAAGAAAAGAAAAAGAGGAAGAAGAAGAAAGTTTATAGAAATAAAAAATCAGACAGATAAAAAGAAGATTTAAAAAAGACAGATAGATAAAGATAAAGACAGAGAGATGCAGAGACAGAAAAGAGAGGGGAAGGAAGAGATGAAGAGGAAGAATACAAATATCAAAAGAAATCAGATAGTTAAAAAAGGGGGTGAGGAGAAAGCTAGAGATGGGGAAAGCAAGAGGTATTGAACAAGAAGACGAACATTTATAAAAATCAAAGACCATATAAAGTAAGAAAAAAAGAAAAAGAGAGATAGCTTGAGAGAGAAGGGAAGACAAGAAACGTTGAATTAGGAGTAGAACGTCTCCAGAAATCAAGTGCGTGTATTGTGGCATAATATATGATATGATCACGCAATAAATCTTATAATCCATTATAATTTGATTATTATAAGTCATTATTGGCCTAAAGGGTAGAGTGTTCGCCAATGACCCGGGAGACAATGACCTGGTCGAGTCATACCAAAGACTCAAAAAATGGTACTTGATGCCTCCTTGCTTAACACCCAGTATTATAAGGTACGGATCAAGAGTAAAGTGGAGCAATCCAGGGAATGGAGTAGCGCCTTCCCCTTCACCTCGGTGTTGTAGCTAATGAAAAGGGAGCCTTCGGGTCACCCTCGATTATAGTCGCCAACTTTACTTACTTGATAATAAAATAATCTGCTGAACTATATCAATATACCTCTATCTCACTCTCTTTCTCTCTCTCTCTTTCTCTCTCACTATATATATATATATGTGTGTGTGTGTGTGTGTGTGTGTAAACGAAGTTCAATTGTCAGAATAATTCTTTTAATTTTAATGTCCTTAAAACTGTAGTCAGTAAGCTTAATCGTTTCTCTTAGCTTGTCAGTTATTGTTGAATACCATATCGAATAGTTTCTCTTCATGACATCTCTCCGAACAAAGGAGGTTACTTGGCAGTGACCATCTGTTCTTCAAGTAACAAGTTGTACTGGGTTACATTGTACTAGTAGTAAGAAATGATCGCTATCCTGACTGCTAGTCATTATTGCGGTTAAAAATTATTGGATTCTGGTTCTAAGGTCCTTTCTTAGAAGATTATTAAGAACAGTCTTCTTTTAACTTACTGTTTATAAGACTCGTGTTATTATGAGTTGAGTTTATCAAACAAATACACAGCCCAGTCAGCTGAGGCTGTAGAATACACCGACTGCATCTCTGCAGAGGAGTAAAACTCCCCCAACGTGTGTCCTGGTATTGACATTGAACAATCTGATGATGAGGTTCCTGTAATGCAAGAGATCTGAGGAATGCAGAGAACACCTTAATTGCCATCGCTCCCTGGTCAGCTCTGGCTCGGAATGGTAGTACCTAATAAAGTCCTATCTATAGGTCAACTACAATTGTTTGACATTTAAACTGTGGGCAAACAAATGATTTATGCTAAATTGACTTGTTTGAAATAGAGCTGTTTGATCATTTAACCCTGTGTAAACAAATGACTGATGTTTAATTGAATTGTTAGTTATACACAACAATACTTGGAGTCATAAACTTTGTTGACTTACGCAAAATTGAATTGTTAGAAATAGAACTGTTTGATCATTTAACTGTGAGCATCTACAAAATGTGTTTGTAACTAATATATTTAATATATATGTAAAAATGGGATTTGGCATTAAATAACCAACAATAATTGATATGCCATAAAATTCAATCAAACAATAAACAAATGCTTCAAAACTTTTAATCACTCTGATCATTGCATATTTGGTCAGGCAGAAAATGATGTTGAGGAAAGTGAAATAAACAACCTTGGATTTTAGCATCAGTACTTGATATTCATTGGTAAGGTTCTGGTTTTTGGTATTGCTACCCACCGTTTTGACTACTACTTCATTTTTCCTTCGCACAGACATAACCCACATGCAAAGCCTTGCGACTTGACAAACAGGCGTGCTACCTTGCCAGCAGCCCAGTGGAAAACGTCCTTTCAGTCTGAGGGGTACCGCTGAAGTGAGGTTGAATTTCTCCTTTTAGCAGGGACAGTTCCTTTTCCGGGCATGCGTCGTCCCCACTTTCTGTCAGGGGCTTCTGGGAATTTCTTCACTTTTTGAATTTATTTTATCTTATTTATTCTATTTTTATTTTTCTAAACACTACAATAGCAAACAATTACTAGTGTGTTCAAATTTCAGTGGGTGCCCCATACATCCAGCCTTGTGCCACAACTAAGCAAAACTTTGTAAATAGCTATATGATTCTACAGTTTAGACCACAGCCATCTTACTCAGGGATCGCAAATACACGAACCTAACCTCGAATTACTTACCAAGACAAAGAAATATTTTCGTAACCATAATTTTCTTAAAACCTTGCATATAATTAAAAACATGAATGTTTTTCAATCTGTTTAATATCACAATTACTTTCATATGTGTTACGAAGAGTTATAGGCCTTGATTTTGCATCGTAACTTTTAATGCGGACTCAAAAAGATGTTATTTTGTGAGGCACTTGTCGGAGAGTGATTGGTTAGCATGTTCACTATGATTTCGATCCTTATTGTGTGTTTCATGTTCATAGTCTTATGTCAGACAAAGCAAAGGTTTAATAATTATTAACAATGATTATCATAGATTTAGTCATTTCTTATTACAAAGAAATTTGGCCTTTTTGGATTCCGGGCAATGCTTAGTTTGTCAAAAACTTTATAGCTTATGTAGAATGGTAGAGGCTTGATATAAGTCCTAGTCGTTGTGTAATGGATATCGTCATAGGAAGCTAGTACGGCGATCCGTGTTCGAATCCAGGACGAGGCTTTTTGTATTTCACATAGTGTTTATGCACTTGGATAAAGGTATGCATCAAACTTATGGGTAAATAGTGGGGGAGACTGAGCTCTTCAATCTTGGTACGGCAACCGATATAAGAGAAGGAAAAATGTGAATTAAGACCTGTTAAACTCCGCTCAAAAAATGACCTTTTGTCATATCCTGCCTGTGCGGAGCGGTTGTTAAGTACATATTTATAACTCCTGATAATGATTATGAAATAATGTTCATTCAGTTTCTTTTGTTTTTCTTTTTCGTTTTTTTTTCCAATAAGGATCGAAGTAAAAAAGCTTGACAACAAATAAATGAATCCCATTCATAGCTCTACGATTTTGTTTAATAGCTTAACATTCTAGCTTCATAAAATATATCCCAAACACATTAAATTCTATCATTTACTGAGATACTTCGGATAAGAAAAATAGGGTCAGAGGAATTATTTCAATTTAACCATATGCACTTTGGATATATCATCATTATCATCAAGTTGCACTGACACTCCCCCTCATCTATCCCTATCATCCATCGCTCCCGGCAAGTTCTCCAAACTAAATCTAGTGTCCCCACAGAGGTAATATTAATAAGTTCTTGTTGGTCAGCCAACACTGGCGCCTCCATGTGTAGGGGTCCATAGAGGAACGTCGTTAAAGAGTTTGGAGTTCGTCCCTCCTTCTCTAGCTGTGTTCCGCATGTCTTGTATGTCTGACTTGGATGGTTTATGAGATGGAAGGTAAGTGGCCGTACAGCTATTGTTTCGTAGGGTGCTACTTCCAGGATTTGTTCAAGATAGGTTGTAGCATTCTTGTGTAGTTGCCATCTAGCTTTTCCACCATGCGTCTTATTAACATCCATGTGCTGCATCCATACAGTAGTACAGCTACAGTTTGGAAAAAATCTCGTTTTATCTTATTGGATACATCAGACTTCTATATGATTGATAACGTGTCACTAGTAGTCCATGCCTTCGCTAGGTGTATGTTGACATCACTTTCAGTAGATAAGATATTGCTGCTGAGGTATGTGAACTTGTCAACTAATTTTAGAAGCCTGCCACTTACACTGGTTATGGCCACTTCTCGTTTAAAACACGTGAACTCTTATTTGCGTTCATATTGAGGCCAATGCTTCTTGATGCTTGTTCCAGACTATTTAATGGGGATTCGGCTTGAGCAATTGTATTTGCAAGAAGTTTAAGATCATCTGCGGAGTCTGCATACGTTATAGTTTCAGCGGGATATTTTTGTATAAAGCTATTTTTATTTGATCTTTCCACATTCGCAGTACGTAGTCTAGGCAGATTATTAACAAATATGATGCTAATGTATCTCTTTGCAAAACTCCAGTGACAAAGTCGAAGAGGTCAGTGTCTCAATCGAGTGAGCGAAACGTTGCTTTCGTGTTTTCATAAAGTATCATTATAGTTGTAACATTTTCTTTGGGAGAAAACAATATGTTAGTAGTATTTGTTCCATCTTCCCTCTGTGTATGGAATAAAAAGCCTTGGAGAAATCTACGAACAATAGTGTTGCTTAGAGTTTTTTTCACGAGCTCCTCAGATGATTCTACGGATAGTCAGAATCTGTGAGGTAGTGGATCGATTTCTCCGAAAATCATTTTGATTTTCCATGAGAATTTTCTCGATTTCAGGTTTGATACGGTTGAGAAGTAGAGCATTATGAATCTTTGCAGTAAGATTTATACTTCTGTGGTTCTGAGTGATTCTATCGTCACCTTTCTTGTGGAAGGGGAGAACACAGCCTTTTGTAAATTTCTCTATTGTATTTTGTTTATTGACAGCGTTGGACAATCGAAAAAGTAGGTCATCAAATTTCCTTGTCTTCTATATTTCTGGAGGTATTTCGTCGAGGCCAGCAGCTTCTCTGCTTTTAATTTTTGTCCGTACTACATTAAGCTATTCCTCTGTAAACTACCATAGTTTGATGTCTAGTTGGCCATTGATAATTTTTTATAAGTTTATAAATGACTTTAGGGGTGTTTCCAACCAGATTCTTGAAATGTGCTTTCTAATTCCGTATTTTTTCTTTTTTTACTGTTAGCTTTTAGTTTTTCGAGGTGCTCTTCCTTACGCTCACTTCATAAAATGTCTGCCATACTAATCATGATTGTTTATCTCCTACCGAATTTCTAATTTTATTGATTTGGCCTTGAATGTATTTTAGTCGTTCTTTTTGGTATATCTTAGTAGGTTCCCTTTGAGCTTTAAGTTTACTAGGAGATATAAACTATTTTGAATTCTAAAAAATTATCATGAAAACATTGGGAAAAATACGTGATAGACTTTCTTACGTCTTGATTAATTTCACTCCAATTTTGAATTCCACTTTAAGCAAGTTTCATGAATGAGAAAATTTAGAAATATTAGATTTTTTCAAGGAAAGGAATCCAAGCTAGGGTTCTGTATGATTTTGCAAATAAATATTTAAAACTTTGATTGGTCTGTGTTAAATATCCAAGGGGCAGGCATCCAATGAAATACAATCTGATTTCTGTTGTAATGGGCTTGATAACCGCTGCTCAACAGGGAGGCGTTTGCTTATACATTCGTTAGAATAAAAACAAAAGTTTAAAAGGAATAATAATACACCAACTCAAAATTAGCAACAAAAAGTTGCTTGTAGAGCAAAATATGATTTGTTTTACAGCTGGGAGGTGCTCGTAGCCTAACGGTTAACTTTGTAGGAAAAGGGCTTGTCTAGCTAAGTTCAAATCCTGAACGAGAAAATTTGTATTTTACTCCGTGCCAACGCCCTTTTGAAAGGCATACATCCATTTGCTCTCAAACAGATATGAGTAAACAGAGGGACAGATCAAGCATTTTAGACTTGGTACTGCAAAGTAAACTATTGTCACGTGGTACAGCAACCGGAAAACTAAGTGCTTTAGCCTTGATATTGCAACCGGAAAACTAAGCTCTTTACCATTGGTACAGCAACCGAAAAAGTACACACTTTAGCCTTGGTACAGCAACCGAAAAGGTAAACGCTTTAGCCTTGGTACAGCAACCGAAAAGGTAAACGCTTTAGCCTTGGTTCAGCAACCGAAAAAGTAAACGCTTTAGCCTTGGTACAGCAACCGAAAAAGTAAACGCTTTAGCCTTGGTACAGCAACCGAAAAAGTAAACGCTTTAGCCTTGGTACAGCAACCGAAAAAGTAAACGCTTTAGCCTTGGTACAGCAACCGAAAAAGTAAACGCTTTAGCCTTGGTACAGCAACCGAAAAAGTAAACGCTTTAGCCTTGGCACAGCAACCGAAAAAGTAAACGCTTTAGCCTTGGTACAGCAACCGAAAAAGTAAATGCTTTAGCCTTGGTACAGCAACCGGAAAATATGCTTTTCAGCCTTGGTACAGCAACCGAAAGATGGACTCTTAAACCTTTGTACAGTAACTAGAAACCCAAGCTCTTTGGTATTGGTTATGACAGCTAAAAACTGGGCTTTTTAGCCTTCTTACGACAACCGAAAATCTGGATCCATAGTCTTACTTAGACAACCTGAAAACTCTGAATTTAAACCAGCTGTGATCTTGTATGGTATTCTGCTCGTGACGGGAAGATTAGTTAAATGCATACTGTTGGTAACTCCTTACATTGTAAGATTACGAATAATTGACGACCTCAGAAGTGTTTTATTGCATGAAGTAGATCCCAATACAAAATCATTCTGGCCAATTAGAACTAGGCATAGTAAAATATTTTTTCTAGCAATTCACGTTTAATCTGTGCCTAGATTCAAATGAAAAACACTTTACCATATTAAAAGTCCAAAATCAAGCAGACATTTAGTTCCGTAAACGACTCACTATTACATAATCTCTGCTATATCACTATTCACCGGATATAAACACCAATGTTTTCGACAATCGCATTCCACAATCCTTTACATCTGGATTTCATCATCTAACAGACTTCCTATGCATTGTTGTAACCTAGGGTTTTATCAACCCACAAATATCACATTGCACCACACTGACCTACAAGAGAATCCTCATTACCACCAGCCGTATCGCCCTGATCTAGTATATAAGAAATTCAAATGAACGGGCAATTATAACGATCCCACCAAAAACAGTTTTTTCATGTATATAACAGCAATAAACTTTTTCTTTTTCTTTCTTTTACTTTTTTTTTTTTTTTTGTTAAATTACAATTCTTTTTCGCTTTTTCATTGGTCCTCTTGATATCTCTATTTTCTTACCTCAAACCCCCAAAGTGAAAAAAATGTTAAGAAGTATGTATTTACTGATAATAACTAAATCTGTTCGAAAAAAGCGAGTGGAGTATCTTCAAGTATCTAACATAAATCTCTTATCAGTCCAATCGGCGGTGAAGAGGGCTTGTAAAATACACCAACTCCATCTCTGCAAGAGAGTAAAACGAGTGTCCTGGATATGACACTAAACTGTATCTGATGGTGAGGCTCCAATTCAGAAGCTTTATGGATGTAGATTACCCTTTCATTGCCTTTACTCCAAGGTCCAGTCTAATCTGCAGTAGAAGTACCAATTAGGGTCCCATCGATGAGTCAAACAGAACTCTTTATTAATATTAAATTGAAATCATCTAACAGTTAACAAATAAATGAGTTTTGGCTTGTTTAAAAATGTTACTTACAAACTACTTACATAAAAAATAATATATATAAACAGGATTTAGTATTAAAAAAAACAATGCCATTAAACCAAATAATCTAACTTAACCTACAAATCCCTTATGAAGCCAGTAAACAAAACATTGAATCAGACGCTTACAACTAAGATTGTTGAAATTGTGCTTTATTGATACCAGGATCATTTGATTTGGAGGTGGTACTATATTTAAAGTGTTTTGAAGCCATCGATGGTTGTGCGCTCGATTTACCAGTAGATTGGCCATTTTATTGATGTCAGATTCGCAGGTGACGCTGTGTTTACATTGAGGGAAAATCAAAGGCTCCATGTCCCGATATAACGTGAACACTGGCCCACATGCTCAAGTGGTAAGATTATATATACAACCCTGAATTCTTTGTCAGCAGTCAAACCGAGGAGAAGAGAGAGCTTAAGTGTCCTCAAGAGATTCGAACCGGTCACATTGAGAAGAAAAGAAAATCAACACCAACGATACGGGTTGAAATGGTTCGCTTTCAACACACCAAGTTTCCTCAAGCGCAAAAGACATACGATTTCCTACAGTACCCAAAAGTAACTTGTAATTGTCAAATTTCCACTTCTTTTTACAAAATTGACAAAAAAGAAAAGGAAATAAACGTCAAGGGGCCTATTTATGAAACCCGCAATGTTAAACAAAAGATTCGAGTCGTTATTCTTATCGCAGCTATCATCGTTATCATCATCTTTCACCATTGTTCTGTAATTAGCCGTTTCCTTTAAACTGTTGTTTCTAAGCTATCCCTATGATATATAACAATGTATGCGTTTTTGTAATGTGTATATTTGGGGGCCATGATTGTTAAACTGAATTCAGCAGAGAATGACCCAAAAAGGCTTGACGTACCGTATAACCAACTAAATAATGTTAATAAGAGAACTGTAAAACAGATACATAAACCGTATAATATTTTTTGAAAAGTTCAAAATTATCTTCTGGGAAGATTTTATCATTTAGTGAATTAAGGCAATATTGGTGTGGAGAATAGAAGCAGCAAACCGAGTTCAAATTCCAGCCGAATCAGTTTACTTTGCACTAATTGAAAAAGTGATTAACTCCAGCAACTTCATCTCTTTTCATATCCCCAGCTCTAGGCAAGATAGCAGATCAGACTAAACTTTCTAAACTTTCGAAATAACTAGTCTAAAAGGACAACTCTTAATTCAAAACTAGAAGTCCCTAACCTATGTCCATTGTCAGGGTATCTAAAATAAGGGTGACATCCATTAAATCAAGGGGGTTGCGAATATGTGTGCTTTATGATCATTAAGACGTGGACTTTGTTCCTACATAGAGGAGTATTCTATTCGTTTTTGACTTTTAGCTGCAATTTTTTTCGCCTACTCAGATTAGATGAAACCTTAAAAATCTCTGATGATCTCGACTTAAAAAAATAATTATGAAAATAGCGATCAAAAGAAATATTGTCCGCTTAAGATAAAATGCATTGATTTTTTAATGAATAGACAAAAACAACAATGCTAATCTTAAATGATCTGCTAATTTTTCGATGACGACACAATAAAAATAATAAAAAAAGCACAAAAATACGTAAGAGTTATTGTTTTATTATAACAACTTCCAATTTCGTTTCGAGAATTCTACTATGAAATCATCCAAGTTAATATTTTTTGTCCATTGATGAAAAAAATCAGGGCACCTTAACTTCACATCAAGTTTTTTCTTTATTTTTGTTCTACTTCATTCATTTCCTCATTTTTCTATCTGTAATTTGAAGGTCATTTTGCCTTAGAAACATCCCTTTTTATATCACATTCTAAGTAATGTGGAGCGGGTAAGTGATTTCTACGAGGAGCCAGGACCCCTGCCGCCCTTTGGCGAGGAGCCTGCTAACCCCAGTCCATTTGCCTGGTGAATAAGTCATGTGAGATGTAAAGTAAGGGAAGACAGCTCTAAAGCAAATCGTGGTGCATGTACCCAAAGTAAAATTTTGACTTGTGACAAGATGTTGCAATTTGTACAGCTGCTGGTTTTCTCGAACTTTCCATTCTTTTGGAGTTCAACAAGCATTTTTTTTCATTTCGTCAGAGGAAATCATCGATATCAATGAAATAACTTGACATACGAGAAAATTACAAATTTGATTATTTTCTTTAATCGTGAAATGATCGTTTCATCCTTTTTTGATTCTTTTCTATCTATACGATGGTTCTGAGAGAATAAAGTGGTTATTGATTAAGTGTACATTATCAATCATGCACTTCATCAGACCTTCAGTCTTAAGTAAACTCATACTATTACACTGAGTGTCAAATAATCACTGAATGTCGGTAATACATTATAGCACGTTTTGCTGAAAAGAATGTGTCAAAACAGAAGAAAAGAACAGAAGTGAGGTAACAGGACAAGATTAGGTAATGTAAATAATAGAAAACGAATACATAGAGTATGAAGAATGGTTTTTTTAGTGCATTGAAGAGATTCTGATGCAGATGTAGAGAAGAAAACAGTCAAATCTTTTGGCTTGAATGGGAAATTGCTGCCAATGCATTAAAAAGACTAAAATGCGAAAAAAGAACAACAAATGGTTGACCTATTTGTTAATTCAGGTCAATGATTTTTTCTTTAAAGAACTTGACAATTTTCACGTCTAATGTTATCTGTAAGAAAAAACGAACATGCTTATAACACTCAAAAAAGGTGTCAGTAGTAGTTGGAGGTGGAGGAGCAAAGAGTAACTGGATGTTTTAAGTGGGATGTAATAAAGTACTTTTAGTGTCTGGCCGCCCCCAAGAAGAAAATTACTCGTATTTGTCATTGGAAGGAAAGAAACTACCGTAAAAGATGCTAAATAATGTCAACAAGCCTCTTAAGAAATAGAGAAAAAGAGAGAAAGAAAAGTGGTAGAGAGAAGGGGTAGGCAAAATTGAGAAAGTGAGAAGGTAAGGTAGATAAAAATAAAGAAAAACTAAGAAAAAATAGAGGGTACGAAAAGAAAAGAGAAAAATATATGCGGTAAGAACACGTAAAGTAAAGAGAGAGGGCGATAAAGAACATATGAATGAAAAGAAAGAAAGAAAGAAAGAAAGAAAGAAAGATATTGGATGGGAATAAAAAAGGGGGAAAAATTTAAAGTGTGGAATCCAAACGAATGGAATGTAATTTAAAAAACAAAAAGAAGGGGTAGGAGATTGAACATCTAGAAAGGCAAATAGAGGATAATCAAGAGTAATGAGCATGTAGGAAAAGAACAGGATAGAAATAGAAAGAAAGAAAGAAAGAAAGAAAGAAAGAAAGAAAGAAAGAAAGAAAGAAAGAAAAAGGGTAAAAGAAAGGGAAGGGCATTGAGCATCTAGAGAAAAAAATAGAGAGAAATAGAGAATAATGAGGATGTGG